>BMAO01019960.1:0-21077 GCA_019973975.1 Trichonephila clavata | reverse complement strand
AGATGAGATGTTTTTGTGGGGTGTTTGTAGAGGTAAAGGGTGAAAGTATTTTAGATAAAATTGGTTCGTGTCTCAGGCTTCAAACTTAAGTCAGCCTCCTTTCTACGAAACATGGGAAACCCCCTCTCTTTCATTTTACACCCTTCTTAAATCTTGCCAGCGCGGCTGGTGTTTTCCATATTTTGTTTATTACCAGAAAGGAAATATTTTCGTCTTAAGCGATTTTTGTTTCGTGTTCAGAGAAAAAAATGCATGAAAGTACCCAGTAGTTTCTCTGGACCGTTGTATTATTTCGTGTTAACCGATATTTCGTCTTAAGAATTTTCGCATTAAACGTATTCCATTGTAGCTTGTAAAAAAATTAATTAATTTTAATAGCTATGTCACAGTAATCTACAAGCCTTATGGACTAACGGAGCTCTTGAAGCTATAAGATGTTTCGAGGAACTCGATCCAAAAGCCTCAAAAGAACATATCTTAAAATAATACTCAAAGAAGGTCAACATATTAGGGGAACTTTAAGTAAATTAAATTTAAATTAAACAATTAAAAAAATACTGTATTTTTTATTAAAAATTTGTAACATTATACAGGATGTCCCAAAACGACCGCATAAACTCTGCACAGCTAGATTCCTTGTTGGGAGTACATAAAAACTGCCCAAAGAAGCATTCACGTACGATCCATAGTTTACGAGAAAAATACGAAAAACAAACTATAGCGTCACTTCCGGTGCAAGAAAAAACACTTTATTGGACATATTAACAACAGTATTTGCAAAGAGTGAGTGAGAGAATATTAACGTCACACTGATTAGCAACACGAGGGCTTTTGGTGACGGTCCGCGTAATTTTGAACCATGGTCAAGTGACGCGGACGACACCTGAGCTGGCACCCCTCTCTCCTAACTACCACACCAAGGGGAGGACGTTTGAGCTCTCGACGGATTTAACGTGCATCGCACCCCTACACGGCGGGTCTTTAGTGGAACGAAGATCGAACTCATGACACGCTAGCCATGATCCGATGCCTAGACCACTCGGCTATCGCGGCCACGCATATCTTTCTAGACGATAATGTTTAAAACGTTCGTCGCGCATGTCGCGTCATGCATGCGCGCGGCGTGGAATGACGTTAAGCCACCGTTGAACTGGTATTTAAAAGGCTGCATCTTGCAGCTACCGGTAGTCTTCATATGGTGGCCATGTATTCCATTCGTGACCACTGCTACATGTACTTGCGACATGCCATCTCAAGGAACTGGTGTATCGAGATATAGTGACAACACAAATGGACTTAGTTGCTCGTCTGCATGCTGCTTGTATTTCGGTGGACCCCACGATGCTGCGACGTGTGATGACAGCCATTCCACGGCGTGCTCAAGCCTGCCTCGACATGCACGGTGGACATTTAAAACATGTGCCTTAAATTGTGCATATACTGCTGTTGATATGTTCAATAAAGTGTTTTTTTCTTGCACCGGAAGAGACGTCATACTTTGTTTTTGGTATTTTTCTCGTAAACTATGGATCGTACAAGAACGCTTCTTTGGGCAGTTTTTATGTACTCCCAACGAGGAATCTAGCTGTGCAGTTTTCATGCGGTCGTTTTGGGACACCCTGTATATAAATGTAATTTACTCTTTAATTCGTGCTCCAGTTGTCATCTGCTATTGCATTATATTTAATAACTGGGATAAGTTTTTGCTTTTTTTTTACACTATCAAAATCTACGTATATTGAAGGAATCTACAGTCGCATTTCATATTCCGCGTTAATTTGCTTCTACATTCTGTTTTTGTTGCCACATACTTTGAGAACATTTTTAGACCTAAATACATTGTTCAGAATGTCATTAAAATGATTATAACTGTGAGAACCTTCTGCGTATTCCACAAAATTTAAAAGCTGTTCCTGCTTAAATTTAGACTTTAACGAGTCGAATCTGTTGATATTTCGAAAAGTTGCTCCTTCTCCTTCATTGGCAAGCTTTCTGATTTATTCCTTTGTGCTTAAAGCACATGATATTTACGAAATTTAAGGTTTAATTTTATCCATAAAATATTTATTTATTTTGATTTTTACATGCACAAACTGCCTTTAAGAATTTGATCTTTCATAAAAACTAAAATTTTATTAAAATTTTGGCACTTTATTAAGCAAATGGTGATCATTTGTGGAACCCTTGACAAAATTTCAGGGAATCTTGATTGAAGACCTCTGAGCTATGTCAAATAAGACACAACACGTCTAAAGCGCATGGAAACTAAACTATTAATAAAAAAATAAAATTATACCATTAATAATGTATACAAAAAGAGAAAAAATGAGCCGTTTATTTGAATTTAGCCTTAAAATATTCATTTTTAGTAGATTAACTTGTAACTTGTTTACATATATAATGCTTTACGTTATGATCTGAACAAGGGAAATAATGGATTCAGATATCTTCTTCCCTTGAAAAAAATAAAAAATCGAGGGAAAAAACACTCATTTTTCCCTCTAGAAAAACAAAACCATTTGCTAAACGAGTTAATCTTACTTAACAAACAAACAAAAAAAAATCTTCCCACTCAACATCCTAAATACGTCAAATCATCAAATTTCGATCATCACCTGCCTGTTCAAGCGTAACTAATTTGCTAAGCATTTCAAGGAGAGTCAATTATCCGTTTCATAAACAAATTTGAAAAATCCTTGAAATCCGTAAGGTGAGACTCCTACTCACTCTGGTGATGCAAATGCGAGGAGATGGCTTGCTTTCTTCGAGAAAAATTCCATTTTCCACCTGTCCGACGGGATTCGAATTAATTCGAATTGAAAAAGGTCAAACGCATACAAAAAAGTAATAACATTTTAGGAAAAAAGAATTTGTAACCACTATTTTCCAAGTTTTAAACGTATCAAGTGTCTTTTTCAATTGCAGATGTCTGTTAGTAATACAACCTGAATGTCGCCAGTTAGGTTAAGTCATTGCTTGAGATTAAGAAAAATAATCAAGCAAGAAATTATGGTTGATTATTAAGGCTTCAGGGCTAATATCCTACTTTCTGTCCTTTCAGGCGCAATTTATTGCATTTAAATCATTATTAATTTGGATTTTCGGTAAAAATTAAAAATTCCACGGGATCAATTAACATTACATTCATAGATTTAAATAAACACCTTTAACAGTTCTTTTAATTTACTCTGTTTACTGAGCGAAAACAACCTATTTAGGTATTTAGTTTTGAAAGAGATGTTGTTCGTTAGTCACATAATATATTAAAAATTGTTTACAGTGGAGTAACGTACACCCCCACAACCCCCCTCGCATCATGGGGGGGGGGGGGTTGACACTGACGCCAAGGACGCAATCCTTTATAAGATTTGACTTGGGTTCCGAAACCTGACTTTGCCGGGGGGGGGGCTAATATTCTCCGTTACGGCACTGATAGTTTATTTAAGTGATGAAGTTGCCGCGGTGGTTATGCCGGGTCTATTATGTTCTATTACAGGCAGTACTGTTGAGTTAGTTGATATTCGCTCCTGATGAAGGCTGCGTTAAAACTAGCTGGGAAAATGCTGGGGCGCAGATGCTGGTAAAGCTGTTGGAATTGGAGAGACTGTAGGAGTCATGTTTCTGCGTTGATGTCGCTCTCTCTTTTTTCGCGATTCCAGAGTCTCTTTAAAGGTGGAATACGTCCCGCCCACGAAAGTGACACGTGATGTATAGTCACTTCTGTTTGGACGTATTCGGTGAAACCATTCTTCTATTGGTCCAAAGTCCCCTTCGCGCGGTGTACTTTCAAACCGGCAGCTGGCGTAGGAACTGCGCTTTCACCTTACCGTCGGCTAGATCAAGGAAGGTCAGATATTGACTTCCCTTAGGACATCAGTGCCGGGATGTCCACCCTGCGATACTTTTCCACGAGAAGCTGCTTGACCTTTGAGACGTCACTCGTTCTCGACGGGAAATGGGTCTTTGTGATGAACACCACCTCAAAGTTATAATACATTTAAATTTTCGGGAAATGTAGCAATACAACACATTTTGATTATTTGTCAAGTTCCTTCAACTCTTTTTTTAAAATCGAATGTCATACTTATATGCCGCCATGTTAAACCTGAAAGAGCTCAAAGTTTGTACATTAGCTCAGCATAGATGTGGGGTGCCTGCTCGAGTGTTGTTTTCGTCAATTGTCCCTGGATCAAAATTATGAAATTCTTAATAACCAAGAGACTAAAGTTAATAAACTAAACGGGGTTCTCTCAACTCTTACAGGAAGACCGATTGATATTTCCATAGAAAGAAATAGTCCCTTAAGGGTTCAAATACCGAGAGGCTTGGTTCAAACATCTTACCAATGCCTTCCATCATCTTAACTACTTTCTGAATATCATGTGATCTGTGAAGGAGAGTAAAAAATTTAATCCTTTTTTTTTATTTTCTGATCCTTAGAAACTTTTCACACGAGCTAACTTGTGCCGCTCTCAATAGAAGCAGCAGAAAGTCGAGATCTAGTTTTGAATAGTAATCGCTTGAAACCTTTCATACGTGGTCAAATGGCACTCCCTGCTGTGAAGCTGTCGGAAACCCAGTTCTCCCCACTAGTCAACTCAACTAAAAGGATGTAGGGGAAGCTACGCCTTTCACACGTGGCTGCTAGTGTATTGAAAATACAGAAGCATTTTATTGCTTCTTCGGACCGATTATTGTACTGATGGGATTGTGAACTTTACTATGGTTGTAATATCTGGCTACAATTGGTGGTAGATTTTTATTGTGACATTCTCCGCACTAGCGGGGGAGGTTACTATTTTTCGGAGAAATGATGGTTGACCTTCGAATGGGGCGGACAGAAGAGGAGAGTCCCTTGGTTTGGGAGCGCGAAGCCGCTGGATTGAATTTTGTGTTGAGGAAATCGAGTTCTTTGTTTTAGCCCGAAGGACAAGGCTTGGTTTTGCTGTACCAAGAAGAGATAGTTTCTTGGTGTGTTTTTTTAACGCGATGGACTGCGTTTGGTTAGATTGTATTAAGAAAATAGATTATTCTGTTGGTTTTAAAGTGAAGCACATACAGTTGAGAATTACTAAGGAAAATAATAGAGAAGGACATTTTATATACAGTGGAACTTACTTCCTTTTCAGTCTACTGCATCCGCATGTGAAAGGAACTCTTTTCCTTCTTCACACTAGAAAAGTAGAAACAGGAAACGAGTTGACTTGCTCAAAGTTGTCTCGTGAGAAACCAGCCTTACTTTTGATGACCAACACGTTATTTCGTATTCATCGTCCAATCCGATGACACATGGTAGTGTCAAACGTTGACAATAAAACGAGAAGAAACAGCACAACCCTGAACAGCAAGTTTTCAAAACTGCCAGTCTCTTAAAGGTTAATTATTTAATGTACTCAAAGCACTTTTATTCGAATTGTTGTAGATATAATAGTCTTTTAGCGGTATCATCTATATAAGCCAGTAACAACCTCCGGGCTAGGAACCGTAGGTACCAGGTTCTGTCCTGCCACTTCAGTCTAATAAAAGCGCCACTTCGGTCTTATCCTGACTTCTACCTTTCCGAATAACATTCAAGAATATCTTAAATTCGATCGAGGGAAGATGGACGGTATAACTGGAATATAATGAATTCGTATCTATTCTGAAAGACTGTCATTAAAAGCCTTTAACTATGCCGCATTAGCGATAACGTCGAGTAACGATCTTGTAATTTGTCACCCATTATCCGTTCTTCGGGGACGTGATTTATATTTAAGCACTCGGTCTTTCTAGGCAGGGCGGGAAGTAGTGAAACGGAGAATGCTCGAAGAAATTCATCTCAGAATCATCGTTGCAGATGTTTTCTATTTATAAAAGCCTGTTCCATTCTACTTTAAAGTATTGGAATGTTTTCTGTAAGCTCTATACAAATATATTGCCTAGAAAATTTAATTTATTTCGTAAGTATTCTTGGCTTATTGCATGTAAAATAATTAATCAGCTGTCGTCTGCATCACTTCTCTCAAACGAAAAGTTTCGCCAATGTCACCAAGTCGATCGCCAATAGGCTAAATTTATGACGGTCACATGATAAATGCAATCATGTGCTTTCCATTGATTCCAAAATTTAATCTACTTGTTGTTCTCTTGCGACATTTAAAATGGGTAACGATGTTCAAGCATTAAGATTCTTTAAAAACTTTTTCAAAATTAAAAATTCTGATATTACGCGTATACTTTTAAATTAAATGCATTTTCTTTACTTATGTAGGTTATTGTTGAAATATATGCACTTTTTAAAATAAAATTTCTACGAAAAGCAAAAGTTGGCAACAGCGAAAACATTAGCAAAATTGTCTGGCAACACGTGATTGATTTATCACACGTGATATTACGCCACACGCATTTATACCATAGTCCTCGTGTTGCTACGAATTTGCAACGTTGAAACGTTGTATGCAGGGAACGTAATTGCTTCGTTTTGTAAAATGTTTAGTTCTATTTAAATTTTTTACAAGCTTTTATTTAACTTACTATGTATGTATGTAATTTGTTCGGGTGGAATCTTGCAACTCAATTTTCAAGCTGATATCTTCACTCCATTGAGCTGAAATTTTGTACACACTTTTAGTTTGGATGACAATGCATGTTTTGACAATTTATATTCCGATATTGCAATTAATTAAAAAGATATTAATTAAAAACATTAAATTAGTTTTGGCGCCAACTTTGATATATCTGCATTGCTGTAATAATGTTATTGTTACAACACTGACAAAAGTAGGCGTCGAAAATTGGTTTTCAGCCAAACTGGAATTTCATAACGTTGCGCTATTGACTATATTAATTAACTTTGTCTAAAAATAATTACATTTCTACAACGTAAAAATAATATAATTTCTACAACGTATGCAATTTTTTTACAAATTTCTATCTATTTTCTTGAATTTAAATTCAAAACAAAAAAGTAGAGCTATTTTTCAAGTAGATTGGTACATTGTATACCTTTCTCAACACTGCCAAGTCAAACTGAGATGGAGTATTGAAGAAATTCTTTAAATAATTTATCTAACTTTAATCTATGAAACTCAGACAAAAAATAATTACAGAACCGGAAAGATCATTTTTTTCTGTATCTTACCCATCAAAAAGGAATCCGCGAGGAAAACAATAAGAGAAAAATATTATCTAAAAATGCAATGTATTTTCGATTTCAAAAAATTTTTATAATAAAATGAATGAATTTTTTAAAGAAATTTTATAATTTTAAGCCTACAAGTAATTTAAATATACCTCATTTTATCACCAGTAATCTAAACACACACTACGACATGTGTCCTTAAATTTAATTACAAATAGAATCTGTTAATTTTATTTGAGTTTTTTTTGTTTGAAAAATTACGGCAATTTTGTTTCTCTAGATGAGTTAGGCACATTGTAAAACCAGTTCAAGGTTCTTTATATTCATAAAATGTGCCAAAAGAGAATAATTTGCAAAATGACCTGAAATATTTTAAAAATAAGGAGAGAAAAAAATCGAATCTTAGAAGAAACATTTCGTTAAATAGAAAATGCACTTCGCTATTTGGAGTTGTTTTACGAAGAAAAGAGTAATATGTGCTTGGTTCCAGGAAAAAGTTCTTAAAATAGAAATTCCCAAAATAGAAGTTCTTTACATGGAGATCTGACTGTATAAAAATAATGCGATGGTTAATTATTTTTTCAAAATCAAGTTTCTAAAGATGACCTGACCAATTAAAAAATAAATAGATTCTTACGTAGAAGATATTCAATGTCCAGCAAAAAATTATCATTATTTGATAAAACTTTCTTTTTTGATTACAACATGCATTTTGAATCTTAAGCATTTTATTGATTAATACAAATATTTAAATGCCTTTTGAAGTTTTTTAATAAATAACTAAATTTTCCTTCTAATATGTTAGAGAAAAATATATCCCTTATCTTCAAAATATTTCAAATAAATATTATATTCTTTAAATTTTTTTCAAAAATGGTCAAAATTTTAATTAAACATTTAATAACTTTGTCATGTATGAAGATAATCTCACTCAACCTTTTTTGTCTTGTGTAGAACAATGTTACCCAAGATCTGCACGAAGATTGAAAATATTGCTTAAAAATTACGGATTTAAAAACATTGTGTTTTTAGCCTAATACCCTTTTTGCCAGAATTAATTCAGCTAAACCAGGGATGGCGAACCAGCGTTCAATGAGTTGAACAGGTTGAGAAACCTGTCCAGTGATAACTAAAAAGTAAAAAAAACTTTTTTAAGAACAAGCTTTTATTTAAACTCGCTAAAAAGAATAAAATAAACTTTTCCTTTAAAACTTTGTTTACTATCAACTTATAACGTCATTACACAATTTATATGATATAAAAGCTTGTCGCGAGATTTACCTGTGTAGATAAACAAGTATAATAAATAACTTGACCTGATTGATTTTAATTTGTAAAAATTCAAACTAAGTAAATACGAGTACTTAAATCTCGCGACAAGCTTTTATATCATATAAATTGTGTAATGACGTTATAAGTTGATAGTAAAAAAAGTTTTAAAAGAAAAGTTTATTTTATTCTTTTTAGCGCGTTTAAATAAAAGCTTGTTCTTAAAAAAGTTTTTTTACTTCGAGTTTATTTTTATTTTGAACTAATTTTTGATTGACTATTTACATTAGGCAGCAGTTATAGATATTGTTTAGGTTTAAAATTCTCTTCCTTATTATTATCGTCTGCTTTAATTCGGTAAAGAATTCATATGGCTCTAATTTATCAGATTATTAAATTTATTTACTGAGAAAAAATCGTTTGGTGTTAAAGTTATGTCGCTCAAGTTGGCATCTTTTGTAATTATTCTAAATATTGTTTTGCAGTTGGAAAAGGAACTGTTATGTATAATCGACTCTTGTTGAACTTATGTAAATAATTTTTATATATTTTTTAAATATTGTCTCATATCTGAAGATCTTTTTGTTCCTTTGAGTGTGAAAAAGAAAACCGGATTACGTGAGTTTTTATTTTCTATAAAAACTTTGGCTCCTATTTTATACAGTAGTTTAACTTTTTTTTTTTTGGTAATCTGTCACTAGAGTGCAGGTCACGTAAAAGTACATGTTTAATATAGTGTATTAATCCTGCGAAATTCAAAATAAATAAATAAAGCATCCATTACTGGTAAAAAAGTTAATCAAAAACAAATCTCTTGTGTAGATTATGAAAGTGATCCTATCTGAGTGGGGGAAAAATGTGATAATGCTTGGTTGAGATTTTGATGACAAGAAAAATTCAAGTTACCAAAATTTGTTTCATTAAAAAAAAAATGTAATCATATTCTCTTTAGTCTTCCCTGAAAAAAGAATGTAATCATTTCGTTCTTTTTTCTCAAACGAACTCTAAAGTCTTATCACGGAGCCATCGATAAGACTATGTTCACATCCAGCGAACCATAAAATTTCCCTTTTTTTTAATTACATTGAAGACTCAGACTCCCAAAATTTACGTTAAAAATAATAAATTTGGTATCCAAGGAAATTTATCAAGCCGTAACAATTTCCGCTCACGAATCGCCCACACACGCCGACAACAAAAAAAGCATCAAAAGAAAAATAAACAAAGATATTCATGAGAAAAATATCTGGCTGATTTTTTCACTGACCGTGTGAAGAAAAAAATAAAATAAATCAAAAAGTGGATGAAAAGACATTTCTCTAAGTGATCCGTGATGGGAGGAATCTATGAAACCGCATCCACAAAGGATTTTTTTTACTCGAATTTTTCCAGGATTTTTTATTTTTCATACTTTATATATATTCGCTCAAATCTTTTACTTCTTTTTCGACGTATATGAGTTCTTAAGGGAAATTAAAATTATAAAAAGCTTTTATATAATATTTTTATTCATAAATTATAAAAGTTTTTTTTTTGTTGGGTAAATATTATTTTTCGAATTTTAACTAATTTGTCGTAAGTTTTTTTCATTTAGAATAATTAATTGCCATGAATATTTCATTAGAATATTATAAGTTTGTTAACTTGTAATGAATATTTTCTTTCGTAAAAAAATTATAAGATGCTATCTTTTGTAAACTAGAATTCCTCGTTTAACTATCCATTCAAACTAATAATTTTTAACCTCGATTCCACAGTTATTATGTGTCCACTGTAACGTAGTGGTCGCAAACTCGTGGCCGGCGTTGTCGAGTCGCGAGTTTGAGTCTTGATGTATTGAAAACCCGCCATGTAGAGGGTCTGATGCACGTTAAACCTGTCGAGGCTCGAAGTCCTTCCGTTTGCTTGGTGTGGTAGTTTGGAGAGGCAGGTACCAGCTCAGGTATCGTCATCGTTACTTGACCATGGTTCAAAATTATTTGGTCAGTCACCAATACCCTTCGAGTTCCTTTTAGTGTGACGTAAGCATTTTCATGACGACGTACTGATCAATGGGATACATTACAGAGAGGAGTGTGTCACATATGCATCCACCCTAAATGACACCGGCAGTCGGGTGATGAACTGGTGAATCGCGTTTTGCCCTTGTTTTAAAGGTTTAATCATCCCCGCTGAAGAGTGGATTGAATGGCCTGCCGGTCAATAAGAGGGTTTGAAACTGGTGCATATATGACACACTCACCGAGAAAGGGTTTTTTCTTGTCTCTCCACTGAACACCCGCCAAGTACGTCAAATCTGTCGAAGCTCAAAGTCTTCATATTGGCGTAGTGAGGAAGTGTGTGGAGTGTCAGCTAGAGTGTCGTCTAAGTCACTTGATCGTGGTTCAAAATTAAGAGGTTCGTCACCAATTTCCCTAGTGTAACTTAAGAGTGTGACGTTAATAAACACTTACTCACTCCCCAGCTGTAAATATTTTTGAGCAAAATCTTTTTTTTATTGTAAAGGTTTAACTTTTATATTCTTGGTTTTCAGAAATTCTTTAATCTGGTAAGCAGCTTAAAAAATTACAGGACACATTGATCGAAAATACATATAATGCATCAGATTTTAATCAATTCCAAATGTCTCTCAGCGATTTTCGTTCAGGAATGTGAAATTTATAGCAAACATTCATATTCTTATAGTTTTAGCTTCTTTTAATAAAAACAGAACCATTTTTTTTTATTTAATGTCATCTTTAAAAAGGTGAAATTTAAAAAAAATTTAGCAAATAGCTCTTTAACTCAAACAATATATTTCGTCATAAATCAAGAAATTGCTATTTTTTAGTAGAATTATAATGCCGGACAGTTCCTACTTCCATCTGAAACCCGTTGTCTACCCGCAGACCCGGCTAGGTGAGTGGAAGAAACTGAATAATCATTAGACATTTTTTCACTCTAAATAATTTATTGACACCAAAATATCAGACACTAACAATACCTGTACTTTTATGAAGTTGATCCTACACTTGAATCTTTGCAGGAGATCCTTACCTGTATGTAATCACTGACGGTGGATCCACTCTCAGTAATCCTTTTCATGGATAAACTCCAAATGCTCTTAACAATTCCACGCAATCTCCTCCTTCACTCTTCAACAAACAAACTAACCGCCAACTCACTTGCCGACTCTTTGCCAACTGGCGAATACAGAATTTATATAATATACTTCATTTGCATAATCACGCTTGATTACTCGGCGAAAGTTGGTTGAAATAAATATTTTCCCCCAAAAGTATCCCCAAGGAAATAGTAGAGCCGCGTATAGATCCGTCACATAATTATTGGAATAAAGTGAAAAAATAAACATTCCGCTACCTCTCTTTCTACTACCACGGAAATAACTTGTCTCAAACTACGTATTGAGCATCTTGAAATATTGTATGTTTGCGTCATATAAAGGTCATTATATCTGGGCATATGGGCCGATTGTGTCCCCCAATCCCATATCTGGAGTTGAAATAGATGTTGAACGAAATTCTCGTTATCATGCTGATAATCTGCTTCCTGATTGGACGAGCTAATCGTTTGGTTAATGTTCATGAATGTTGTAAAAAGCTCGAGAAGGAGAGCTGAAAGGCAGCTCTCCAATTGGTGCATGGTAGGTGAGGACTATGACTCTCATTTGCTGCCCGAGAGTCTTAAGGCTTACGTCATATGTTATGTCACATTCATTTTTGTACTGCTACAAAGGTTCATGTGGCGCATGCGCAGTTGAACCAACGTTTAAACTGTCTATTATTTTTCTAAGGTCATAATCTTGTCCTCGTGTAACGTTGAGGAATAGGACCCGAATTTGGAATATCTTTTCAGATGTCAAAGATCTGAAATTTTAATAATATATTTTGGCTTCACTATCCTATAAAGAGCTGTTTATTTTATCACACTACTCATTTTTATCCGAGTTGGTTAATTTTTTTAGTCAAAAATGTGTTTTCCTATTTTTCTCCTGTACCGTAATGCTACCCCTTTACGTGTTAAAATAAAAAATTAATTATTTATTCAATGTTTCGGAATTTTGAATACGCTACATTATAAACAGATGTATGGACTACAATTTTGCCAACTTTCAGGAAAATTGAGGCATTTTTCTGTCTGAAAATGTGTATCACGTTTAGTTCAGGTTCTCGTATATACGGCAAAGACAGCCTTTGAATATTTAAAGATATATCAGGGGAAAAAAGAAAAAGTAAAGTCTCCAACTAGATGCATAAATACTTAAAATGTTTATCTGCCAGTGTTTTTAAAAATTTAATCGAAGTAAGGATAAAATAACGAAAAAATAATAATGCATTATAATTTTAATATTTTATCGATCAAAAATATATTCAGCAAAAGTTTTTTGAAAAGTTTTTCAAATGTTAATAAAAAATTCAATATTTGTATAGATGAAATTTCTATAAATAATTCAAGGAATCTCGTTATGCATCAATAAACCCTTCCTGAAATTTTTTTTTTTTTAGTTTTAGAAAATGTAAATAATTTTTATATGTAAATAACTTTAAAACATATTTAGGAAAACTTTTTTTAAATGAATGTCTTTAAATAAAATACAAGGCATATTATATTCAGGATTTATCGTGGCCGTGGTAGCCTAGTGGTCAAGATCATGGCCTCTCGGGGCCATGTGTCATGAGTTCGAGCCCTGGGCAACTGAAGACCAACCGTGATGCATGTTAAGTCTTTCAAGGGCCAATGTCTTGTCGTTGATATGACGTGGAAGCTTGGAGAAGGAGGTGTCAGCTCCAGTGTCGTCCTCATCCTATTGACAATGGTTCAGAATTATGAGGTCCATCGCCAACAGCACTCGTGTGGTTTTATAGTGCGACGTTCATTTACATTCATTCAGGATTTAAAAAACTTTTGTTTCCTTCAAGCGACGAAAAAAAAAATAATAAGCTTAAACTAAATGGACTAAGGTCCGACTACTTGCGACAACTTTTTTTTAGAAAATGGAGATATGGGGATTTTCTTGTTGATTTTAGATTTGGTTCAGTACATTTTAAGAAAAATATGATAAAATTAAAAATAGAAAAAGAAATTATTATTACTAAAATAAGTAAAAATTGACAAAAATAACATAAACGCGGCCCATATTCTGTATCAAAAGTTTATCAATAGATTTTTAATTTTTCAATTCTGATGTGTTGCTATGTTATTCATTTTTGAATTTTCCTTCAGGATAAGAGATATTTTAATTTTTACAAAAACTAGAGCATTTTATATTTGTTATTATATGAAATTGCTTAAAAAACAGTGATTATATTCACATAAGGGACTGTAAATTTTGCAATAAAACAGTGATTCATAACTTTGAAGGTTAAAACAGTTCTACTATTATACAGAACATACACAAAAAACTTCAGCTAATTATTTTCAAAACTTTTTGAGCAATCACAGGCCCCGTTTGTGTATTAAAAAAAACACACACATTTCAAGTAAAACACCTTTTTTAAGTATAACATCTTGCTTAAAGTAATAGCATCTGCTTTTATTCAAAACACTTGTAGTTTTTGTTCCAGTGAACGAAAAATAATAAACTTAGTATTTTTATAAAGCTAGTAAGATGGCTTATAAAATAAAATATTTAAAAAATTTGTCAAATTTTGGCAAAATTCGCAATTTTAGGGTAGTCGGATACCTTAATATTAAAATACTTGACTGAAAATTCTTGATTCCTTGTCTTTAGAATCTATTTTCAAAACTATGCATTAAAAATAGAAAATTTCGTAAAGCAAACAAATTTTAAATATCAGAAGTTTCAAACAAGATAAATTATTGAAGGTATTTTATACTTTTTTTATTCGTAATCAATAACTTATTTTTAGCTTCATGGCCTTCATCAGGGGTGGTCAACTTTTTGGGGAAAAGCGCCACTGATTAAAAAAAGCCTTCACGTGCCCATTTTAACTTTTCCAAAAAACAAAAAAATTTGAAAAGGTGAAAAAATTTTACTTTTAGTTTTATTATGGGATTTTTACACAATAACTCATTTTTTATTCAAGTATAAATATTGTAAATTTAAAAAATATAATAAATAAGACAAAAGTACAGAAACTTAGCATTTATTGTTAATAAACTTTTTACATTCAATCAGTTACCTTAAGTATAAAATGAAACTGTGAGTCACTTGAAAGATTTAATTCTAAATAATATTATTGAGTGCTAAATGCGGCTTTTGAATTTGTGGTCTTTTTCACCAAGTAATCTATCTATATTAGGATTAGCTTAGAGTTTTCTCTTGAAAATGCTAAAAAAATTAAGTTGTTTTAGGAGCATATCAGTTAAATTTCGCGCGATATTTTAATTTTATTTTGTTAATAACAGAAAACATTTGTTCGCAAACATATGTTGATCCAAACCTACAATAATATTTGACAATCAAATCGTGTAAATTTGGAAAATTGTTTGTTAATACAAATTTCCAAAATTCAATATCATTCGGATCACTTCCGGTAGAAATAAGTTCCTTATACTTGTTTTTCAGAATAGTATGATACTGTAGATCAAAAATTTCGATTTGGATTTAGGATGGGTAACAATCAGCGTGACGGTGTGCACGCGCATCGAAAAATTTACTCTGATCATTTTTCCCTAACGTCCCAAAAGAAGTATAACTTCAAAAAGTAAAACGCTTGTTATGGAATTTTAATTCATGATATTTAAATTTATTTTTCTGCCCATTCCCTTTGAGCCAATAATGAAGGCAATAAACTAAAATGTAATATATTTGATATATATATAAACAAAAAAATTGTCACTCATCGCATATTTTCTTGACGATTATTTTACAAAATGCATGAACATCGCTGATTCCATAATCAACTTCCTGCATAACAATTAACAGTGATAAATGTACTAAGCTAAGTTTTAAGGAATTATTTCGTTAAATAAAAATAAACAATTTTAGCAATAATTTAATTTTAAAAATTTTGAATTAATGAATGTTGGAATAATTCTATGAGCCTTAATGAAGATGTTACTTTAATTTAAATCAAATGTAACACAAGAGTTACTTTAATTTAAATGTAACAAGTTACTTTAAATTAAATGTAACAAGGAAATATCAATATTAAACTTTAAATTTCCTAGTCGGACAAGATATTCTATCACCAACAACGAGAGAGGATATTTCTAAATAGACGAAAGAAGAGCAAAATAAAATCCAACCATTTCTTTTCCATTTTATAAGAGCTTAATACTCGTTGAATAAAATATTAAAATGTTTCAAAACTCCGGCGAATGTTTGAATTGATTAAAGCTTCTTTTTGTATTAGCTCGTATTTTGCAGTCGGACATAATGTGTTTTCAACGGAAAAAGACAATCCTTTCGGATTACTATCTTTTAGATTTCAACGTTCTGCCTATCTACTCATAAATATTTAAAATATTTATGAAGTATTTAAAATGCTTATACGCCATTGATATCCTATAGAAGATTTCGATTCAACCAAATTCTGTTTTGTCTATGTTTCAACAGAAAGACTTACAGGTGCCTGCCGCCATGTATTTTCCCCTTTTTAATTAAATTCTGGCTTCATTTGAGCATTAGATGATATTTTTCTTGTGGAGCTTCTTACGATTTTATGTGATTATTACATATAATTGTTTTTTTACTAAATAATTGCAATATGGCACACTTTTAAATCATATCTTCTGCGACGGGTCTATTCCGCGTTTATCTACTAATAAATCCTCTTTGGGAAAAACGGTATTTAAAATTTAATTTATTGAAAGCCTTCCTGCGAAGATGTGAGCAGAAGTGTGTGTGTGTGTGTGTGTGTGTGTGTGTGACGTTTGATTCAATAAAGGTAGCGTGTTTTGAAATATAGTAATTTAGTTCTATTAAGTCACAGCTATTATTTACATTAATATGCGCTTTAGTACTATTAGATGATTTTAGAGTCTAAAATTTCTATAACTTTGTGAGGTAGGGATCTTGGCGTCCGTTCACTGCGAAGGTTTCGCTCCCAACTCTTCTTTCTCTCACGGCTCCCTCTCCATCTCTGCGGTTGACCGTTGTTGACGTCTTTTTCTCTCCCTACATACGGCCGTGGGCGGAATGGGCTTCTCCTCTTATCAAAGGTTGCCGAGGCTAACCAAGACACCATCCGTCGCAGTATAATAGCGACTGCAGGTGTTTTGCGCATGTGGTGATCAATTCTCCTAAAACTGATCCGGCCGTGGGAGGGAGTCGCAGGTGTCCCAAAGAGGGGACGCACAAATGTCGCAATGTGTTTATTTAGGCTACTATGCCTAGTAGTAATAGATTAAACATAAAGAAAGCGCGGATACGTAGTAGCTGAATATTATAATATTAAAGTTGACGATTTGTCAAGTAGAAATTAAATTAGATTAGGTCGCTAAGAGAATTAGAAGGTATTACTTAGGCGTAAGTGATCTGTTTTACTTATTAGTCTTCTCGTATCTCGTCGGCCTCGCTATTGTAATTCATATTTAGAACTTGGGTGCCTCTCTGGACTTGGTTAATGGATTTTGCATTGTCGTTCATACTTAAAATAAATTGAAATTATTTTGGAATATACTTTGTCTTCCTTCCGACTCACCCACACTGAGACAAGAGATTGCTCTTCCCTCACACACTTCTACTAAATTACTTTAAGTAATTAAATAAGAAAAAACTAAAATGAAGCAAAAATTATCCTTATAATATTTTAGGATATTTTTCTACAATTGGCAATGTGGCCGGGGTAGCCTTGTAATTATGGTCTCGAACTCGTTGCCAGAAAGTCGAGGGTTCCAGTCTTGGTGCCACTGAAGACCCAACGTGCAAAGACGGTCGATACACGTTAAATCTGCCGAGGCGTAATGTCCTCCCATCGTAACGTGTGTGGACAACTACAAAATCGGCTTTTCTTCATAGAAAATATCACAGTTCACATCCACACGTGCAACTCTAAATATTGCGTGGTCCTTTCATCTGACATCACCCCGACAACCGATGGCCGTGAGAAAAACATCACTCCACCACGAGCCGAAAACCTCGACTGAAATTCGAGATAATATAGGTGACCACCTCACGCCAAGAGAGTAAAACAGTCCGTTTGAAACACCAAGAAAATCGGTTGTGTTTACCTCCTCTCTCACAAATATCATATTCTGTTTATTGAAAAAATCAATAGTATGAACAACTTTTACTTAAATGTAAACACTTTAATGAATAGCTGAGGCTTAAATAAGTTCTTTAATTTCTTTACTCTCACGCTAACATTAATTTTCCCAAAAATCACACCATTGGTGTGGTGTGGTAATTTGGAGAGGGCATGCCAGCCAAAGTCTCGTTCTCGCCACTTGATAATGGTTCTAAATTACTTGGTTCGTCGGCAATAACCCTCGTGCTGCTCTCTATTGTGTGACATTAATATAACTCTCACTCACTTTACAATTGTAATATTTAAAAGTACGCAAATTATAAGCGAATAAATATAAGCGGTTTAATGTTACAATTATTTTTCTATCCTGCTTAACGTATGGGATGTTTATTATACAAAGAAATACGTTTTACGCTAAAATGCTTAAGACGAGCTAATGGTTAACACGAAATAATACAACGATCCCGACAAACTACAATGTATTTTCATGTTTTTTTCTCTTGACACGAAACGAAAATCTCTAAACACGAAAAATTCTCTTCTGGTAATGAACAAAATATGGAAAACACCAACCGGATTGGACTGTCCTTTTGTATTATCGGAAGAATTCATTGCAGTAGATGATAACGTGTGTACAGCTCTAATTATGGCAGACAAATACATTTTGGAGTTTGTTCAAAGGCCAAATATTGTCATTAATGCAGATTCTGATGAAGATAATGAAATAACTGATACAATTCCTGTCATGCATACTTTTCATGCTGTTCCTTCTTTCGGAACATCATGAAATATATGCTAAGTTATTTAGACCACATTCTAATGGTGAAATGAATAACAAAATGGACGAAATCGAACACTTTGTTGAACAATTTGGTGCTAAAAAAGACAACGCAAAGAAGAATATCAAAGTATTTCCCAAAAACTCAATAAATATTTTGTTTTTCAAGAAAATTCAGTATTAAATTTTATTAAGTTCTTACGATAGTTTTTGTTTTATTGATTTTTATTGAATGCATACAGATATACACTTCTGTACAAATAAAATATACTCTAATAAACTTAATTTTGTTGAAATATTTTTTTTTATAATATCCTTTAACACGAAATTCTTTTAACGCGAAATTCTCTTTTTAATGCTTTCCTCGGTTTCATGTTGAACAATTTTCGCTGTATGTCGTACTAATTCGGTTTTTAAATTGTCCTTTTGTTTGCCAATAAATTTATCGTTATCATGGGTTCTGGTTAGTAGGACACACGCAGAACTGTTTTTAAATCTTTTGTCTCCACTACCCGACTATAAATCGAAAAATTATTCCACATTTCCGTGGGAAAAAAGTACTGTTCTATATCCTCTGAATAAAAAAATTTAATGTTCTATTCTAAATACATTAATACCCCAAACTTACGCGATTGGTGGGACTGAGTGCTAATTGCGCAAGTCTAACTCGCTGGGGGTATGATTTCACATATAAATACATATAAATAATTTTTAGTTGAAGCCGAAGACAAAAAAAAAAATAATAATTTTAAAAAAATGTTTAAAAAAATCTTAGATAACACACATATAAATCCGCAAGCCGAAGTTTTTTTGATGTAGAACCGAGTGGGCATTACGTCGATCGCGATCGACCAGTGGACCGAAGAGATATTTTGGGGTGATCGCCTGCAGATTAACAGTTCGTAATTATATACCGAAATATTCAAAATTGGCTGACAATATACAGACAAAGTTTTCTAGTGACTATAACTACAAGAACTAACTTTAAATGAAAATGTTATATTAATGTAGAGTATTTTGAATTGTTTGATAGTAAATGCATCATTTGATATTATATTTGTAGCTATTATTACGTTTGTATCTTGCGTTTTGCTTTAAACACAGTCTTAAAAGTGTTTTTTTATGTAGGTAAGTGCATAATCCGTATTTATTATTTAGTTATAATAAATATTATGGACCCTTTTCTTAGCTCACCACACCTACGCCACTGGGTAGACCGTAACACCTCGAAAAAATTAGAAGTAGACCATACCCTGGAAAAGTTTGCCCACCCATGCTTTGAATCTATTGATTTCACGTTGTAAAATGTGTGGAAATTCGGAAAGGGAGGGGCCATCTCAAGTATCATCCTCGTTAATTGACTGTGGTTGAAAGTTACAGGTACAGTTACCAATAATCCTGAAGTAGCTTCGAAGTGGGACGTTAATAAACAATCACAATTAATCGAATTTATTATAAACAAACTTGCTCTACTCTACTGCTGAAAAATCTTGGAACACATTTCGATCAGAAAATGTTCTATAATATTAATCATATACATTTGAATGTTTATGTAATATACACTATGTGACATTGAAAACGCAACACCAAATTTCAAAGTAAACCCCCTTTCACAAACTGAAGCAAATGATGTGAAATGTGCATCTTTCCGGTGCACGTTGAGTAGGATATAAGGGAAGGAATTTGCAGAACAGGCAATATCCGTGTCGTTATTTCTAGCAGGGAAATCATTGCGGAAATTCTTTTTGTCATCTTGGATGTAATTAGGGAGAACGTTAAGCTACCGCCAACGGAGACAGTTGCTGCAGACTGACAATTTTACAAGAGGCATTATAATTGGACTAAAAAGTTCAGGTTACACCATACATCAAATCTCAATCGACACTGTCGCATTCAGAAGAATAATTGTAAAAAATGGTTTATTTTGAGAATAAAGAGCCATCCTTTGGTTTCAGGCACCATCACCTACTTCCGCAGATCATCTCTGGTTCCTATTCAGGGTACTATTTCATCTCAAGGATATATGGATATGTTATTGAAAGTGTCGAAACGGTGAATATTAGGGTCCCCCCCCCCTCTACAAAGTCAGGTTTTCTGCACCAAGTCGGATTCTACAAATGATTACAAAACCATACGTATTTTCAAGCATCAGTTAATCTTTGGGCTCTTTAGGATCCTGGGCGCGGGTGGTTGCGGTAGTGTACGTTACGCTATTGGTTATGGCAGGTGACACTTTTTTCTTTCGGGAAAACCCATTGCCCTTTCTTCCAACAGGATAACACCCAACCACACCTTTCACTGACCAGCAGTGGCGTAATGGAGAGTATAAGGGCCCCTCCTGCAAAGTCAACTTCTGAGTTCTTACAAATGGTACGTACTTGTCGTCAATCAGATTTTAGACCCCCTACAATCCGCCCTCCCCTTTGTGATGCTTGGGTGTACGTTACATCACTACCCAACCATGTAACGTGCACTTCAATGTGTAGGAATGCTTTCCTGACAACCATTTCTCCCTGATCTTTCTCCAATATAACACACCTGGGATACAATTGGACAATAACTTGAATTCCTTGAAACTGTTACGTTTAGACGACGAATTGCAGTAAACTGTTCAAGAGGAATCGAGAGCCATTTCTTTAGGACGCTTTCCGCCTACTCTTCTTGATTCTGTATCTATACTTGTCGCTTCCGTGCATCGCCGTTTACATAGTTTCTACATCTTATTGAGGTGTCGTTGTTTTCGCTCTGTATTACG
>BMAO01019959.1:0-21234 GCA_019973975.1 Trichonephila clavata | reverse complement strand
TTTTAAACACAGATAGTCCGCGGACTATAAGCGCGAAATTACGGTAATCCCTTAACTGCGATTAAAAGTAATGCGATTGGCTCTGTTTTTTAACATAGGCACACATATGCAATGTATTGGGGGGAAAGGAAAGGCACAAATAAGCAAACTTTTCTCTGAAATAAGTAAATTCTTCACAAACACAGCAGAGGTCATTTTATAGCATTCCAAAGTCTTTAGAATAATGTTACTGATAATGGCGCAAAGAAAAAGAATCCTAATTTGGAAAGACAGGTATACACATCCAGGACACTCAACCCACTGGTTGAGCAAGACAAATATATATGCCAGCGGCACTTAAGGGGTTAGCAAATAGACAATAGTTAAAAATAGTGTCAATTATTTATAGTATTAGCAATCAGTATAAGCCAGAATTTGGCATGTTTTTTATATGTTATATTTGGCTTCATGATGCATATAGCTGATGAGTGTAAAAAATATTTATTATATTTTAGTTTTCTGGTAAATGCTATTACTTACCAGTATCTTAAAATTTTTATAAATTTTATTAAAGTAAAAATCATTAGAATAAAAAAAATAATAAATTATTACAATTTTATAAAAGCTTAAAATTATTATATCCTCCTATAAACAAATCAATACAACACTTACAGTTTGTGAAATAGGAATTTATATAATTCCTCTCTCCCCACAGAATATATTTATTTATTATAATGAACACATGAAACAAGTCTATGTTCAATAGCACATTAAAACTTTCAGAATAGATACTCCTTTAAAAATAGTTATGGTACAAGGGCAATTAAAATTTCAAGCAAATAAAATTAACAAAGAAAAAACTATTAGTTTAAAATTAGCAAATAATGATTTTAAATATTTTTTGATGAATAAATAATTAAAATCATAAATGTAATACATTTATTCTTTCAGGCTTGCTTATTTTTAAGAGTTACAAATCACTTTGAATAAAATGAATATTATAAGCAATTTTTAAATTCTTATGGAAGTGTAAAATGCATATTTAAGAAAATGGAATAAAATCAAAAACATAAGAATAAAACAGATAAAAACTTAATAATATGGTAAAATATTTAAGTTCTAGAAATTTGTTTTTAAAATAAGGTCTTGGTATCTGATAAAAAAATACGACAGTTATAAAACCTAAATAATAAAAAAATACAAATACATTAAAATATGAAGCAGTTTAATTTCGATTCCTTTTGGTAAATGAAATTGAACAATAATAAATATGGAGATTTATTTCTCCATATTTATTATTTTGGCAGAGAAATAAGCAAAATCTTTTCAAAGATTTTAAGTAAAATAGTAAAATTACATATAATTTTTAATTGCCTTAAAATTTTAAACAATTTTGAAAACTACAATAATTGTGTTAGCACAAAGAAATTATTTAAATTATTTAAAACAAGATCATAATCGGATGACAGTCACAGTAATTTTTATCACTTTACTTTGATATATATATTATCAGTTTTCATTTAGAAATTTTATAACAAAAAAAAAAGCCTTATTTTCTTATAAATAGCAATCATTAGATTAAAATTTGGTAACAAAAAAGAAAAATCTATAAATATTTATTATTTATACACTATTATAAGTAAATATTATTTATTACTATCTTTAAAACTATTTATTACTTATATTAAAACTATTTATTACTTTAAAAATATTTATTTATTTGTACCAGCAGAAACATTAGCAATTGCACCTTCTTGACCAACAATAAACTTTTTAATTCTTTGTTCTAATGGAAATCGCCTTCTCGCTTCAGCTTCTATTTCTTCTAGTTTCTGTTCATACCAAAAAGTTAAACATTGAATCATATGGTGAAAAAAAACAAATAAATAACATTTATTTCAAGTGTTGCAACATTGATGTTGAAATAAATAGAGATAAAATTAATTTTGAATAGAATAATGGGTTTTTTTTAATAAAAAATGTACTGAAACATACACCAACAAACAATCATACTACAAAGATTACTTAACAAATTATAAATAGCAAAATGATAACAAAGAATATCCATGTACACTTGATGTTAGTCATCACATGACTATCTAAAAACATCTATTGTTAAGTTATGCATTGAATAATAGAAATTTAACTGATTTAGATTAGAGTCATTAATAAAAAATTAAAAGAAACTAATCAATATTTCTATTTTTTTATGAAATAATTTTCTTAAAAAATGGAGAAGTTAAACGAAAAGCAATTGTTACAGTTAAACTAATGAGATTTGAATATGATGTAGTTATTTCAGACTTGATTTAAGATATTTTGGTATTGAGGTGATCCTTTTTTTCAGGTGGTTGCAATTGTGGAAAGGATGAGGAGGTATTTATATTTTAAACATCCATATTTATTTTACACAAACATAAAAATGAGGCCACAAAACACAACAAAAAAGATGCGAACATGTTAGTGATACATAAAAGCATTCCTCCTTTGCTCTTGAGATCTCAACCTTTTATAATTTTAGTCAATCGGAAGCTGTTAGCTAAAAGTAGCACACTTGTAAAACACCATTTAAAGTAAGTAATGTTTTATAGGAATACAATTTCAATGGCTATTTTCTAAGAATTACAAATTAATCAAACACTTTAATCAAAATAATTTTAAATTATATTTTATAGCTAATAAAATATGAAAATCAAAATATTATTAGCTGAGAAATTCAGTATCTGAAAAGCCTTTACCTTTATAGCATAACTCTGCAACAATTTCTGCACTTCAGAATTTTCCTTAGCATAGTCAATTGGTTTATGACCTATATCATTGCATACTTGAGGATTTGCACCTAAAATAACAATTATATAGACTTTATTTTTTATATATACAAGAGTAAAACTTCTATAAAGCTTTATAATAATGAAAACTTCTATCCAAATTTTTATGCAATAACACAGAAAAATAAACTTTAATCATAATGGGAAGAAGATAGAAGCTAAATACTGCATACATATGCAAGAACATAAAGCTGATATATCAGCAATTACCACTAAATATGTTTATTTATATTTAAAATAAAATTATATATAACTAATTGTATAAAATTTCCCAGAATAGTTTATATCAGAAAGTAACAATGATTTTAAGCTAATTACTATAAAAATTTAAAATTTTTTTAAAAAGAAACATGTTTTTTGAAGTCTGTAACCACGTAAAAATTGAGCATAAAATAAAACATGGAATCGAAATAAAAAAATTAAACACAGTGTTAAACTCTAGCAGAATTGTTACAGCCCTAGTATAGCTTCAAAATGAGATAATTATAAATAATCAGTCAATCAATTTAATAAAACTGTTAGGGAAAAACAAGGTTTTTTGGTGTATAAAACGTCAGTTCAATACAAAAGTTCATTTTATAATATGAATAATTAACTATTACTATTATTTTCAAGATTCATCTAATATACTGAAATAATTACCGTAAAATCTGGTGTATAATGTGCACCTATACTTTAGAGCTGCATTTTTTAATATTTAGGTATATTTGTTTTATAACCCCCTCCCCCTTTTTTTACAAACAAACTTAAATTGTAATTATGCAATGCTCTTATGTTCTGAACTCTTTTACTCAAGGTATTAACCTAGGTTTTTAAAAAAATAGCATACATCTAGAACTACATTTCTTTAAGTTCATAAGGAATGTCATTTCTTTTAAATAAACAGTAATTTGATCTATGTAGAAGTGTAATTTTTTTTATACTCATCCCTTTTTTTTATTTTTAAAGCCATCATTTTTATACTCAGCATATAACATGCACCCGCTAATTTTGATTATACTTTTGGTGTCAAAAGTATACATTATACACTTTATTTTACGGTAATATCTGACAATTTGGACCAGTAAAAGGTACAATATTCGTGCTTTTCAAAGTTATATCTTTTTTAGTCTTTGTATATCCTAGTCAAAACATATCAAATGAAAAAAATTTGCATAATCATAATATGCCCATTAATGATGATTTTATGTATATTTTCAGAAGGTTATTCATTGTAAAAGTATGTTCCATTACTTTATAAATTGTTGCATTCATCCCAAAAATTCTAAAAGAAAAATTAGAATAATGAGATCATTCTTTTTCCTTTCCATTTAAGAAGTTATAATACATATTTTTGCAGTAATAAACATGTATAAAAATAATCAAAGATACTTAAATTTCTCATATATATATTTGTATTGTTTCTAGTAACTTAGCTATTTTTTTATCAGAAGTAATACAATTCTGTTAGAAGCAGAAATTATTTGATGCTTTAATAATACATCCTTACAAACACATCCTTGCAATGTGTAATTTTTGAAAATCACAAAATAAAGAATTTACATATGTTACTGAAATACATATTTCTCCCAATTACTATTAACTATACTGTTAAAACTAATTTTTTTTAAAAACAAGTGCTTATAAATATGTAGTGATTTTTTTTCAAAACATTTCAGAGTTAAAACTAAAACTTTAATACATTTGTTTCTTAGAAATCCAGTTTTCTATTGTCAATGAATAAAAATATAAATTTTTAAAACCTTAAACTTTCATTATATTGTACAAAAGATCACTAAAAATGACTTACATACATTATTTACAACTATAGCTAGCACTTTTTCTAATGAAAAGGAGTACTTCAAAACAAAAGCATAAAAATGTATCATAATAAGCAAATTCCGTTAAATTTTTTAGAAAGAAAAGTATATCTATTTTTCTATCTTTTTGTGTACTATTATAAAAATCTTTTCAATAAAAAATTCATTAATATATGCATCATATTTCAATATTTTTTTTTCTGATTAAGAAACACTTGACTTTAAGTTATAAGAATCATAACATGAATATGTAAATAAATAGGAGAATTCAAATAATTAGGAAAGAGTTACACATTTAAAATTGGCAATATTAATGATGAAATTTTTTAAAATTTTAGGTAATTTTTTTTAAATATTTGATTGATTTTAGAACATTGGCAAAGGTTATTTTCCTTTTGTAGATTTTTTACATTCAAAGTTAAAACTATTTTTTATAAATGTTACAAATTAATTCAAACTTTATTAGTTGCAAGTGTATACAAAAAAATCAGTGCTTTTAATTTATGAATTAGTAATAGAATACAATATTTTTTATTGAATACTTCATGAGAAGAACCAACAACAATAAATTTTAAAAATACAAACCGTGTTTTAACAATATTTCAACTGCTTCAATCTCATCAGCCAGAACAGCATAATGCAAAGCAGTGCAATTGGAAAATAAAGCTCCTGTATTTAACCTTTCACTGAATTCTTCCTCTCTAGCAGACCAAACTAAAATTAACAGAAAAATATTTACACTAGAAAATGATACTTAACAATCCATTTTAAAAGTAGTTTTGAAGGATACAACATTTATTTTATTTTCTCAGTATAAATTATTTTCCAAAATTTAAGATATCTTAAATTAAATGATGGTTATTATAATAATTGACAGTAAATAAATCAGAAAAAAATCATTATAGAACTTTTTGTGCCGGATTCAAATTTATATTTAAATTACAATTACAAAATATTTGTCATGAAACACAATTTTTTCAAAAAATTGCATGCAATTCAAGCACACACACAAAATTTGTTTATAAATTGTAGGGGAAAAAATTAATCATAAACACGAAAATTTCAAATATCAATGAAAAAATTAACTATGGTATCTAAAATATGCTTATATTATCAAAGAGTTTCTACATAAAAATAAAACCTTACATCAGCAGTTAAAAAATTCTCCTTTATTGTAAGTAAGTTTTTAACTGAAAAAACTATATATTTTAAACATCACAAATATCTATAATAAGAATTATTATTTTTTTTTTTGTTTAACACAGACAAAATACTACCATAAAATTACAACATAAAACTAATATAATTGTAGGCACTAATTGAAAGAAGCCAATTTACATTATATATATATATGGAGAGGAGACAGCAAATTCTTTTTACAGAGAGCCTCGCCAGAATCTTTTTATAAATTTTATCTCTTTTAACAAAGAACGTTTCAATTATATCTGTAAGATGGTATTAAAAGTAGGATATCCATTTATTCCTACAGGAGAAGCAACCATGGAAAAAGTGCAAAGAAACATTTTCCAAATATTGTTACTAAAATCTTTTAATAATTTGTTCTATTTTCCTTAATTTTTTGGGGGTTCTGCTTTGAACTGAGCAATTTCGAAGTAAAACGGACTAAGAAAAAAATCCAACAGGGCAGTCTAATACTTGGTTTTATTTTATAGCCATTTTTAAGAAAAATATACATCATGAACTGATTTCACCCACAAATTTCCCTGCCTTTGTGAATGAACTTTAATCTGTGAAGAAATAACATTTTAAAAAATTCCACTGCAGTATCTGGAGAACTTAGAATGAAAATGACATGCAACCCATATCACCTACAGTCCATTCACACTTGAAGAAGATGATTACTGTCTGACAAATACAAACCACTTGACCTCTTCCTGGAGATTGTTGGATCACTAACATGATTATGCAACAATGGAATCTTCAAGTGGGGTTTCAGCATTTCAGTCCCTCCCCCCGATAAAACCAACAACATGGTTGCATGCACTTCAGAAATTACTGGGGATATTTGGGGCATGTACATGATTTTCAAGAATGTCAGTGCAATCTTGCAACTAAGATATAAGGTTTACTTTACAGTACATAGATGACAATTTGAACATCTTTTATCTGTATGCAGTTAACCATGTTACTTTTATTGGTGCATTGAATAATAAATTGCACATGCACTTGTGTGGCATCCTTTCCTGTGTTTCCCATGCACGTCATTTTTAACTCAGTATTGTTATGTGATTCGAAGCCATTTAAATGTACCTTATTCCTCATAGGAGTTTGTAAACTTAACGATCAGACACCATGTACATATACACACTTAGAAATAAAAAAAATTTGAATACTTTCATTCAGAAAAAAACACATCATTGAATACAACAAATTTTGAGCATTTTTTTGTTTATTGAATTTTAGATCCATGAGGTTTTGAATAGTATATTTTCTACAAAATCAGTTTCCATGTTTATGTATATACAGAAGTTACTTAGTATCAAAACACTTTTAGATAAAATAAATTTAAGATGATAATCTTTAAATAAATGTTACCTTCAAGAGGATGAGCACGTTTTTCTTTTGCTATTTTATATACAGAAGAGAAGTTGTCTCCTAAATCAGGATCTGCATCAGATTTAAGTAATAATTCCAGAACACTAATAAAAAAATTAAAAACACTCATTAATAACTCATTAAAAATTTATGAATTATGATACACATAGAGAAAAAACATCCATGTCATTACACACAATTTATTTAATTTGCTAAATTCAATTTCAATTTGAAAAAGAAAATTGTATTTTATTTTATTAGGCAAAAATTTGCTTTTCAAAAATTTTTAAAATCTTTATTATATTAAGTAAACCTTAAAACTTTACTTAGAACCCAATAAAAAAAAAGGGCCAAGAAATATTATTTTATAAAAATGTTTGCTCAGTAATCAATTTCTGACAATCTTTGTGATCTATTGAATGATAGTAATCAAAAGCATTTCTTTCCCTTTGTAACTATTATTTTCTTTTATGGATTGTGTACATTAATTCTAAAATAATTTTTTATTCCTGATTTTCTCTTTGGAAATTTAATATTTTAATCTCATTCACAAAAAACACAGAAGTATTTCAAAGATTCTTTGACACTTTTTAATATCCAAGCATTACAAAAAATTAATAGTGAAACACAAACATAGATAAAAATTTCATTCTTACAAATATTAATTTTACATAAAAAGAAGAAATTATGATTTAAGATCATGTATTATAGGTTTGTATGCTGCACATAACCTTAAAATGTGTACACATAAAAAAACAATGACTAGTAATTTAGAATAATTTTTCTGCACTAATATTTATTATTCTAATAAATATTGAATACACAAAATTTACAATTTTTGCATTATATAATGTAGCTGATAATATTTTACATAATAAAAAACAATTTTACATTTATAAGTTTATCATATACATATAATAAACCTTGAGTTTAAAAAAAAAAGGCTCATATAAGGAATGAATGAAAATGCAATGATATTAATTTTCTAGAAAAAGATATTTAAACTTAAATAGCTGAAACTTCTTTCTACATGTGAAAGGTAATTTAATTAAGTATAAATGAATTTAATTAAGTATAAAAAATCAAAGAAACTGAAGTAAAATATTGGAGTTATATCTTTGAAATACATTTTTCAATGCATAAGTTACTTTCATAAGGTGATTTTATTAGATTTTTTTTCTAAAATGTGAGAGCTGAGCTGTTATAAGAGGAAAATACATAATTTCTATATTAAAAATGTTTAATAAAACAATTCAGAAAAAAATATTTATTTAACATTCATTACAACTTATTTTATTTTCATACACATATATATATTGGTAAATTAACAATGAAAAAAAGCATTTCCATTGAAAAATTTAAAGATTCCAACATTTCCTTTTTTAAAAATATGTATTTATTTCGAAAACTTTTCCTTAAAAGTTGAACAAATAGAAATTTATTCAGTTTTGTTATAGCTGAGTACAAAATCCCAAGAATCATTTGGGAGAAAAATTTATACATATTACATCTCTATTAATTCATAAGGAAAATTTTAAAAAATCATCAAAAAATATAATTTTAGTAATAAATTAAAATAAAATTTCAACCAGTACTTCTACAAAATAAAGGAGGACAAATTCCACATTAAAATAAAGTATTATTTTGTATTAATACATTTATAAACACAAACCTTAAATTTCCATTCATAGCAGCTACTTGCAAAGGTGTCCATCCATAACGATGCCTTTTATTTACATCAACTCCTTTTTTTACTAACCTATATCCAAAAATAAATAAGTAATTTAAGCCATTCTTACACACACAAAAAACAGTAATTATTAATTTTATAAAATAGAAATGTAACAAAAAATAGTAATGAACCTGAGTATCTACAAGAAGTATGATTTAAATTTAATCACTTTAACAGAATTCAAGTTTAACGAAAAACTGGTTTTTGATTTATTTTTTTTTTATCAAGTTAATGTTCCACAAGTAATTATTTTTAAAAAATTTCAAAATACAACGAGTGATCACATTATTAAGACCACTTTGTTAATATCTCATTAGGGTACCATTTGCCTTAAATACAGCCTTCATTCTTTTTGGCATGGACACTATGAAATGCTGGTGGGTGATTTGTGAAATTTGAGACAACACGCTTGAAAAATAGCATTTTCTAATTATGCGATATTGAATGGTTTGTGTACATAGATGCCAGATGCTTTCTCAACTACATCACATAAATGTTTTATAGGATTGAGATCTGAGGATTATGGCCAACTCAACAAAGTGAAGTTTCCATTATATCCTAAAAACCAAAACTGTACAATACCAGCATTATGGCACATTATTCAGTTGAAATATTCAATGCTGTCAGCATTACAGAAAGTACTTGGTAGGCAAAAATGTGTACATATGGCAACTTATTTAAACATCCATGTACACAAAATAAATTAAAAGTAAAAAAAACCTTTTTAAAACCAAGCTTTTATTTAAATGCGCTAAAAAGAATAAAATAAACTTTTTCTGTAAAACTTTTTTTACTATCAGCTTATAACGTCATTACACAAATTATATGATATAAAAGCTCGTCGCGAGATTAAAGTACTCTTATTTACTTAGTTTGAAATTTTTACAAATTAAAATCAATCAGATCAGTTTACTTGTTTATCTGCAATAAATCTCGCGACAAGCTTTTATATCATATAAATTGCGTAATGACATTATAAGTTGATAGTAAAAAAAGTTTTACAGAAAAAGTTTATTTTATTCTTTTTAGCGCATTTAAATAAAAGCTTGGTTTTAAAAAGGTTTTTTTACTTTTAATTTATTTTTTTACTTTTTAGTTATCACTGAACATGTTTCTCAGTCTGTTCATCTCATTCAACGCATCATTGTTGCTAGGTCGTCTGCCGGTTTTTTTCTAACAGTCTAGCTAAATGAATTCTCGCAAAAAGAGTACAAGACGAAAAAACACAATTTTTTTCTTAAATCTGTAATTTTTAAGCATTTTTTTCAATCTTCGTACAGATCTTGGGTAACATTGTTCTACACACGAAAAAAAAAGTTTTATGAGATTATCTTCATAACTGACGAAGTTATTAAATGTTTAGTAAAAATTTTGAGTATTTTTTTGAAAAATCGTAAAAAAAAGTTTTCGGCATTTTATTTTTAAATGATTGATTCTAAAAGAGCAAAGCATAAGCTGTTTTAGTACGGAATGTTGATTCATTTAAACAAAAAAAATTCATGTGCAACAATTTAGACATTATTTGGTATTTACGTATTATCGCAACCAGGTTGGCGCGATTTGTAAGTTTGAGTAAGAAAATATGAATAGAAAGAAAATGTACATTTATTAATTACAGATAATTTTTAATACAGTTTTTTATATTATTTTGTTTTAAAGTATAAAATAGCAATTAAACCCTTTCGGTTTCGAATTTGAATAAGTTGCAGAATTAATTTTTCGGCAGAAATCTTTTGGCTATTGCTTTTAGCACTGATTGAAAACCGTCTTCGCCATTAACAGCTTGAGCTTGGCGCCATATAAATTCGATAAGGTATGAGTCAAGATGATGACGGGCTGTTCCTCTCTGTTTTTTGTTGTGCCATTTGGCTGAGCCTCACGTGCGCTCTACATGTGTGTGAACGCCCGTGTCTGGATCCACAAAGTTATATTTGTGATTAACAGTTCCATGCAGAAATCCAGCATTTTCCAACTCACTTGTCTTGTATCCTTTCCAGCAATCCGAATAAATAATGCTTCCTTCCTTGATATTTTCTCAAATTTTTTCCATGAGGGTAACAGCGCCTTCTGTTAGGTACAGTAACCAAAAAGTCTCTTCCGTTTCTCGGCAAATTCCGCCGAAAAACCCATTGTTGTGGTAGTACATGCCCAATGTTATTTTTTTCTTTTTACAAATAAACTTTCGTCTATTTCCACAATAAGTCCTTCGTCGCCTATTTGCTTTCTTTCTTTTTCATCCATTTCAAGGGTACATATCTCCTGCATGTAATTGTTCCAATCTACAACAGTTTTGTCAGCAATTCCCAGCTCTTCTGCACAAAATTTAATTGAGGTTAACTCTTTACACCAACAATAAATGAAGCGCACTACTGTGACAAATGAAATTCGGCTACCTTCAAACCAATTTCCGGTTCTCACACCCAAGTGTTGATTGCACTCTTCGACGTTACATTTCCAGAAGATTTGCTTTCCAAAATACAGTTTCATTTTATGAGAATTTTTACAAGTATGTTCGTTCGGTATAATTCCATATCCCTGTAACAATTCAACAGCATCTTTTTCACTCGCAGGCAGATCCCAAATACCCATAGTTAAAGTATTTCACAGCATTCAATCTAACCAGTAAGCAAAATAATTTCTTTACGAAAAACCACGTACAACACGTAGGGTTGCCGTAAGTAGGGTCGCCAAATTTGGCGATTTATGAGAAATTTGGCCTGGTTGCTTTAATACGTAAGTACCCATTATTTTCATAAAAACCCCTCGATTGTGACTCATTTAAATAAATCGTAAGAAATACAAATATTATTTTGTAAAAAACATTATACCATATCGGGACAAAATAAAAGATCTTTCCAATTCTGTAATTTTTTTGGTCTGAGTTTAATAGATTAAAAGATAAATTTTTTGAAGAATTTCTACAATACTCCATCTCAATTTAACTTGGCAGCGTTGAGAAAGGAATATAATGTACCGATCTACTTGAAAAATAGCTCTACTTTTTTTTGTTTTGAATTTAAATCCAAGAAAATAGATAGAAATTTGTAAAAAAAATTGCATACGTTGTAGAAATTAGATTATTTTTACGTTATAGAAACGTAATTATTTTTTAGACAAAGCTAATTAATACAGTCAATAGCGCAACGTTATGAAATTCCAGTTTGGTTGAAAACGATTTTCGATGCCAACTTTTGTCATTGTTGTAACAATAACATTATTACAACAATGCAGACATTTCAAAGTTGATCTGTATTGTTGTAGTAATATTAATGATTTTTAACGTTTTTAATTAATATATTCTTAATTAATTGCAATATCGGAATATTAATGGTCAAAACATGCATTGTCATCCAAACTAAACGTGTATACAAAATTTCAGCTCAATGGGATAAAGATATCAGCTCCAAAATTGAGTTGCAAGATTCCACATGAACAAATTACATACATACATACATACAGGGTAAGTTAAATAAAAGCTTGTAAAAAGGGTTTTTTTTTACTTTTAATTTATTTTAAACAAAGATAATTAATACAGTCGATACAGCAAGTCATGAAATTCCAGTTTGGCTGAAAACCGATTTTCGAAGCCAACTTTTGTCATTGTTACAACAATGCAAACAAATCAGTGTTGGCACCAAAAACAGGTTTTTTAATGTTTTCAATTAATATCTTTTTAACTAATTGCAATAGCGGAATATAAATAGTCAAAACATGCATTGTCATCCAAGCTAAACGTGTATACAAAATTTCAGCTCAATCGGTTGAAGATATCAGCTTCAAAATTGAGTTGCAAGATTCCACCCGAACAAATTACATACATTGCAAGTTAAATAAAAGCTTGTAATAAAGAGCCTAAAGTATGGCAGGGAAAGATTTTCCCTGGCATATTTCCTGTGCCAGCTTGAATTATTGCATCATATATTTATGCTCCATACTTTTCCCCAAACTCTAATTTGCTTATCAGCATGATGCAACTTAAAATTGAATTCATAGGACCACATTACCTACTTTTTTCCCCCAACAGTTCACCAACCAATCCTTGGGTATCTGAATTGGAGATAATTCCTCCTGTTTGCCATTGACAACAATGTTTATACAGGTCTTCGACTTTCATAGCCCACATGGTACATAGTATGGAGAACACATTGCTAAGAGATATTTTGAAAAAGACTGATTTATACCTGCTGTAATTTATTGCACCGTTAACATTCAATTTTTTTCAAAATTTGAGAGATTCTCTGTTCCCCTCATCATTCACCACTTCATGATGACTACAATTTGCAAATGCAGATCTAGTCTTTTGCCTGGAATTCAAGTCTCAATACACTTCCACTGCAAGTGCTCAAGAGGCTTTTATAAGTATAGGGAGTTTGCTAATATTCATTCTCTACATTCAAGCTCCTATCATTCTACATTCTAGGTACCTCAAATCATGTTCTTGCTCACACTATCTCATAAACACAGCTCTTTTTTTATAATCATCTCGCCCTCTAGGAATAACACTGTGACACAATAGCTCATCTACATAATATTTACAGGTGTTCATAACACAATGCTAAATTGAAGAAAAATATATACTAATCAAAATGCAGTTTTTATGTATTAGCATCACCATGGCCAAATTTGTGTCATGCAAATCCCAGCATGATATCAAACATGAAAAAGTAGAATAACAATTTACATTAATAATGCATTTAGTGTTAAACCTCTAGTAATCCTTTTTTTTTTCTGTCATGATATCATGGTGAGATTCCTGTGGTGCAAATTTTGCTGCAGTGATGCTAATGCTTAAGTACCTAAAATGCTTATTTTTATTTTTTTAAAAATATATACCTATTTCCCTATATTCTATGCATCATTAACAGTTTACAACTTATTTTTAATTGATGTCTTATAAATTATTTCAGTATTAGTATTTAACCAAATTATCTTCAATAAAAAAGGACTGAATATGTCAAAAAATAAAATCCATTAAATATCTTCAAATGCAATAATTTCTTTAACTTAAAAAAGGCACAGAGAATTTAATAAAATATTAATTTTTCTTAATGTTTGGATACATTAAACAATTATCCTGCAAAACGCATTCATTTGTTATTTTAATACCTTTGAGATTCATCACTGTCTTGAAATTCTAAACTGACACTTAAAACATAAAAAAATATTTAACGGCAAATCTCAGACATACTAGTAAAAATTTTATTGCAAACACAGATAGACCACAAAACTATCATTAATTATAAATAAATTGTAATTTATTCAAAGAATTCAAGAAAAATTTAATTACAAAAATAAAAAACAAGAGTTTCTCACCTTCCAACCTCCTTCTCATTCCCAATCTTTGCAGCTCGCAGAAGCTGATCTACCAATAATAACATAATTCTATTCATAAAACTGTGATAGGAAACTTCTAACTTAAATTATATACAAAAGTATATGCATCATTAAAAGCACTTAATGATTAAATTTATTCAATAAATATTTCTTATTTTATTTATTAAAATTGGCAGAGAGGCACAAGAAACTAACAAAAATATGCATAATTTATCTGCCTTTAAAAATAAAATTAATTTTTTACTTGTTCTTTTATAAATAATATATCTCTTATGGAAATAAACAATTGCCAGATAATAATTATTTCCTCTTCCTGAAATGTTTTCTTACTAAACTAAATTCAGTGGCACAACAGCCCACAAGGACAAGAGCGCATCTCAGTTTACATGACCTTGAATGCATGAATAGATGTACTGGCCAGGTGGTCAAACTAGCACCAAACCCTCAGTGTTTAGTTCCAAAGTAAACTTGATACTCATTTATCTACTCACTAAAAGGATGAAAGACTGAGTTGACTTTGCCCAGCTTGGGATTTGAGCCCCGGACCTGTGGGTTGGAAATGCAATATGCTACCACTGAGCCACTGTGCTTTGGAATGTTTTCTTGAAGAGATTACAAACATTTGCTTTTTTTTTTACATATTAAATGAGATTTATTGGTTTGGTATACTTTTAATGTTAATTCATCGCTTTTTTTCTATCTGTATAAGTGTCACCATCAAATTCATAAACTTAAACTTTCACAATGTGCCATCTGATAGATATCTTTTCTAAGTAAATTCAGTGCTTCCTCCTTTATTTCTTAAAACATAGTTATGATTAGATTAAATTATATAATTTAATCATATTTTGACAAATTTCATCATTTTTATAAATTTTTATTTTTAATAATTTATAGTTCAATGTAATAAAAAAAAATATGATAGTGAAATCCCTCATTTCTGAAATGTTATTTCATATTTTAAGAAAATCTGGTTCTACCTGGCAAATATACCTGCTGTTCGCACAATTTAGTACTAAAAAGATCAGTGGATTCAACTGGGATTTTACCAAAGGATTTTAATCTTTTATTCTAAACATAAGATCAGGATATGTATAAATATAAGACCAAGATATATGAATAAATTCTTTCAATACAACTTGTACTGAGAACATTTAGAGAAAATCAAGTTACCATGACACTTTTCATTGAAACAAATTCTAGAACCAATTCTACATTTGTAAAAGTCATCTTGTCACATACCATCTAAAAATAAAACTTAGCTTCACAAAATGAAACATTGTCAGATCAGTTTTTAAATTCATTGTAGATAATAGTAGTGCTAAGAATGCAAGAAATTAATATACTCAACTCATACTTTTTAAATTCAGATAATACTAGTAAAATTCTTTTCATTTCATTAATGTTTCACTATCATAAAATTTTAGAGAAAAAATTATTAACACTGTCATTATTAACACATTATTTAACACTGTCAAGTTAAGTTGAAACTGAATATTGTAACACTTCCTCAAAAAAATTCATAGAATTTTGTAATTTTAAAAACTTTTGATTTCCTGTTGTTTTTTTTCAAACATAAAACTATTTTTTTTTTTAAAAAAAAAAAGAGTACTTTTCTGTTTTGGAGAACCGTAAAAATGCAACAAAAAGAATCGCTAAATGTCAGTAATAATTAAGTGTGTTAAAGCTGCCACAGAATTCCCGAGTGCTTATGGTAATGATGAAATGTTTTTATTAGCATTATTTTCTTTTTGAATCTCTTTTTATGGGTGAATGTAATTGTAAACAAATTTATTTAATCGAATAATAAAACATCCAGAAATAAGCTGTCGAATCAATAGCTAACGTTAAGAAATTTTCAATTTATTATTTAACAAAAATGAATAAAAATTAACATTTTTTTAAAAAAACTAAAGCAGTATTGTTTTTTATAGTTCATTACTAAATTAATTATTCAGAACTAAAATTGTACATTATCTGTTCTCTTATGGAAAAAACTAGATTAGTTTATTAAATTTAAATCGAAAATGGAAATTTGATTTCTCCCTGGGGAAAAAAGAGGGAAAAAGAGTTATATTCAAAAATGCCCGTGCAATGCTGGGATAAACTGAGAAAAAAGAAACCTTTCATTCGAGGAAGGGAAATTTAAGATATTTCAGAAAAGGGAGTTTTTAAGGCATGAATATAGAAATCACACATATTGTGCATACACAGACACTCAGAAGTGCTGGCATACAGAAGGAAAAGGGAAATTTCCATGGGGATGGAGCTATACTCTTGAAAAAAGCCAATGTAATGCCAGGGTAAGAGAAGGGGAAACAGACCCATACGATGGGGCAAAGATGTAGAAGAAATTTCTAAAAAAAGAATTTTAAGAACAAAATGTAGAAATCCCACACAAACCAAGAAGTATAGAATACGATATGGTAAGAGGTAATATCCATTGGCAAAAGGTTATGCACTCAAAAAAGCCTGTGCAACGCCGCGCCATGCAGCTAGTATTATTTATTTACCAACTATTCATAACAGGTGCAAGTTTCTTAATTTTGTGTATTTTTCTGTGTTTAAAATTACAATTAATTTTGGAAGTTTATTAAAGAATTATTATTAGCGACAAAAGTTTTTTCCTTTCTGCATCAGAATAAAAAAAACTTGAACAAGAAATTATACTACATTATTTAAGTCAATAATAAAATTATTAATATCATAGAAAAAGAGAGACAAGCACCACAATAATTGTGGATATATCCTGCAAAAATATTAAAATAAAAAGTGGAATGTTCTGTATGCTGGAACAAGTGAACAGTATCATTTTCAAACTCATCTAATGTTTCAAATCTTATTGTATATTATTGATATATTTTTTTAAAAATAAAAGAATATCCATAAATTAATACTTAAATATTCAACTTTTTGAATTAAAAACTAACCTCCCTTTCTTAAACTTCGAGCATTATTAATATAATCAAATTACTAAAAATGCGTAAATAGCACACAAAGTATAATTTTGGTGACAAAAACTATCTTAATTTTGTTTTCAAATGGGAAATTTTCAATGAAAAGGAAACATACTTCAAAGACAAATCTCACCTGTGTCTGCAGTGGAACAATAAGCGCATAATAAAGCCATATATACAGCATGTTTCTTAAATAATTCTTTATGGTCTAATACATTTTTGTATAATACTGGAATCATATATGGTTGAATAAATAACTTTTTTCTACACAAATATGAGAATGCATTCATTCGATAATAATTCCTAAAAATGTTACGTCTAACACCAATAAAATATCGTAAATAGTTCGAAATATTCAACATCATTTTGATTCGTTTCATTTTATCCGTAATACAATTTAAATTCCTCGGCAATAATTATTAAATGCCACAATCAAGATGATTAGATGGGAATAACATATTCACACAGAATACTTTAACAGCAAGGCAATCGTCTTCGATATAACCTTATTAAAAAAGAAAATGTAATATATCTTCGATTTATGAAACTGTTGCATCACCGATTGTTTATGCATTGAATGTTTACCGGCCTTCCCGACACAGTTATGGTTTTGACATGACATGCGTGGTTTTTTGGGATCACTGCTAAACTAGGATAGTGACAGATAAAAGGAACAAACAAGGCCGGACGTGTAATGCGCAATTTCGTTGGCAGCACCTATTCCTATAATCTACAAACAAGGATGGGTTACTTTGATATTTTTGGCCTCTTTTTGAAAATCGCCAAGTTCATCGTTGGCTTAATTGAACCTACTAAAATCATTCTTACTATAGCGCTCGTGCTGAAAGGTTCGTATATAAAATTCTAGCGGGGAGATTTATTGATTAGGTATTTTATAACTTAGAATTATAATGTTTGATTGTTAAATTTCTTTGCAGTTTTTATATTGTATCAATTTCCTGTTAAGTTTTCCATCATTTTAACATATTTGCTGATTTTTGGAATTTCTAACTTATGTGAACAACTAAAAACTTTGATTCATAATTTTGAATTATTATTATTTTACTCTTTTTATATTGTATTTTTATTTTATTTTGTGCTTTGATTTGATGTAATTAACATTTTCCGTTCATCGACTTTCTAGCTTCTGCCGTGTAAAAGCTCGATTCTCCAATCACGTGAATGTAAAAATTTTATGCTTTGATTATTTATAATGTTTTAATAATACGTTTTAAAATTTCCAGGTATTTACTATTGTAGTAGATTCATTATTTTTTTAGTTCCTGCTGGGTGATTGCCCACTTGGCGGATCTCGTGACTGTAAAACTTTTTCTTGTCGTTAAATCGAAAGTTCTATTGATTGTTATGAAAAATTAGCGTAAATATATGAGGTAAATTGTTTGGCTAAATTTTAAATGATTGTGAGAATAATAATAGAAAATACAAATTTTCTGGAGGTGTTCTTGTAAAAGAAGGGTGCCCTGCTAGGATCCAACCAAAGGTAATAACATTATTCTTAATAAGAAAATACATTTATTTAATTAAAGTAAGAAAAAAATCATTATTGGAATGTATTATCTATTGCAAAAAATTTTATACGAATCACACGTAAAGATTTACACAATATGTTGAGATTTAACTTTCCCTTAACCTTTTCCATATCATGAGTGAAATTGTAGATTTAGATATTTAACACATTTGCTAACATGTGAAGCTTCCTAGACATATAAAAGAAAAACTAGTTGTATAGAAATATCAAAGATTCTATATTCCAATTATTAATGGAATATATATCTCTCTCTCTTGGTAGAATTACTCTTTATAAAGACTTTTAAGGGATCAGTATAATATATTTTTCAAAGCATAATCAAGCATTTCAACTGGTTTATAAAACTTCTATAGAGTTCATTAAAGCTAATCTTGAAGTGGGTATTGAAAAATCTTCAGTATTAGAATATGCATTCGGTTAATAGAAGTTTAATTGTACTTGACTAATAAGGAATGCTTTACTCTGTTGCTCATGTTATTATTAATAAATTAAATACAGGAAATATGTATTGTGTTTCAACATTCTGAGAGAAAGGGTGCCCAGTTAAAAATTAATTGCATTATGCCTTCAATGCACTTGGAAGAAATGATTAAATGATCTTGTTTTCCAATTTTGAAATGCGAAGGGAAATTTCTCTAGTAGCTCATTTGGAAGGAATAAGTTCAATCAGATGTAAACAAATAATGGAAAATTTTAAAATTGCATCGACTGATAAAAAGCCTGCTTTCTATAAATATTTTGATGATATTTATTGTAATTCAGCCTACTAATAGTATAAGTCACATCATCTACTTCTGCATGCCAATACTGATAAAAATATATATTGTTAATCTATATTCACAATACATGAATGTCCAATTATTTTAAAATGAAAATTTAACTGTCAAGCAGATAGTTTGTTGAAAATACAGCATGACATATATTTAGCACATTATAGAATTTTAAATGGTACTCTCCCCAGTTTATATCCTCACCTATTTCCATTTCAAAATGAATTGAAGATTCCTGACAGATATTTATGACCAGGCAACAAATTCTTGGTTTGTAAAATCGCGGACTAATGGAGATGTATTTTATGCTGTTAAAAAGATTATGGTAGCATTTCAGAAAGAGGCTATGTGTGTGTGTGATCAATGCCATTACAGGTGTGTAAAATTATCATGTTCGGCTTGGTATACATGTGAATGCTCAGATAATCATGCACCATGTAAACATATTAAGTTCATTCTTAAATTGTTTGAGAGATTCCATGTTGTTGAAAATGTTGAATATACTTCTTTCCATATCTCAGATAGAAAGTGTGGTATGGGGTCTTCCGCCAAAGAAATATGTAATGACATAAGAAAAACCAGGAGACTGAACTTCTACTTGTAGTATTAAATTGTTTATTGCAAGGTAAAATAGTTCAGGAACAATTGTCTCAATATGCAATTCAGTAAAAGAAAGGTAAAAAGTAATTACTAAAGAATTATTTACCTGATCCTCTTGTACCTACCTCCCAATCAGCATTTAAACTAGCAGTAAATATTTAAGCCAACTATTGGGGATATAAAAAGGAAAGCTCTGAATGTTCTTTTTTTAGTTGTCAAGAAAGAAAACATTCAAGCTCAGGCAAGTCAGCATTACTCAATTCAAAAGCTATTTGCAAAAAAAAACTTAACTGTATCTTTAACACCTGATATATGCTTGTAGTGGAGTTGTTTTTATGTTTTCCAAGACATTTAGCTATGTTTTTATGGGGTAAAGTTGTTGTATATTTTTATATCAGATGAGAGGTAAGTAATTATCAAAAATGACCAAATTTTTGTCACAAATGGCTTTATGACAGTATATTAGAAGTATATAATTTAAAAATCATGCAGGATAGAGATTCCTTTGCAGTTGAATGTTACCACACAAATTTTGGAAAGTGATGGGAATATGGTAATTTTTTATATCATTCATCTTAATAAAATTTTAGGCAAAAAAATTGATTTATACTTTTGGAACATACGAATTTAGAAATTACATGTATACTTTTTGCAGGTAAGTGTTTAATATAAAATATATAGAATCAGGTGATGTTAATGCTTGCTATCAATACAAGCAAAACTATATACTAAAGTAAGTAATATGTTTTAACTTATGTGTAAATAATTCTTAATAATAATTATTCATCATTTTGATAATATTTGTGCTGTTTGTTATACAGAATAGACCTTGAAAATCTGCCTTGCCTATATAGAAACAGGTATTTCATCCATATGTTACATTTCATGGGTGATGAGGAAAGTGGTAGTGAAAGTAATGATATAATGTGATTGTCTTTTTTATGGTATAGATGTACTAATAAGGATTTATTTATTTTTTTGTCCAGTAATGGACCAGTTTTGATATACTATTTGTTTTATAATACTTTAAATAGTTATAGTTTTTCAGGTTGCTTTATATGTGTTCTGTCTATCAACCAGATGAATGAAGTAAATATTCTTACATCTCTGAAAGTCTTGAATGACTTTTG
>BMAO01019958.1:0-24097 GCA_019973975.1 Trichonephila clavata | reverse complement strand
TTTACAGTCATTGCCCTAGGTTCCATACAGTCGGTCGATACAATAGTTGAGCACCCTTTCGGAAAATGATTGAACCTGGAAAACGACCTTTTTTAAAGGATCCTCGGCTCTTTTTGTATGTCCCCTACGTTGGGGTCCCACGGCTCTTTTTGTCGAATCCCCTTTTCCAGAGTCTCCATCCCTAGCTCCTTTTGTAGAATCCCCTCTCGTTGTGGTCCCACGACTCTTTTGAATCCATCCTATCTCTTTTTCCCCACCCCCGCTTGAGAGTCCCACGGCTCACTCTCCTGTTTCAAGTCCACCTGGCTCTTTTTGTATGAATTTTGTCCCCTTTTCATCTTCTTTTTACCCTCCTGTTGCATTTTATGCTCCCATCCACCTATGCAACAAAGTTGGTCTGAACGTCGAAATTCACCTTCCAAGGGCTCTTTTTGCATGCATTTTGTCCCTTTTGTTGCGTTTTATGCTCCATCAAAGTATCCCTCAAAGTATCCCTAGAAAGCAGTTCAATATGCTTATCGAAAATTTTTCAAATTCCTCCGAAAAAATATTTTGGAGGACGCGAGAAAATAAAAAGTTTCAAACCAGACGAATGATTTAAAACGGGGGCAAATGAAATGGAGACTTGTCAGGGGGAAATGGAGGCGTTTCCGGGGGGCAAAGGAAAGGGAGACTGGTGAAGCGGGGGGTGAAAGCAGCGAAACATGAAATGGAGGCAGGGCAACGTTTTCAGGAGATGGATTCCAGGGGCCCCGGTGCTTTGACCGCTCTACCATACACCTATGGCAATCACTGTAAAATCGGAAGCGCCTTTCGTTTTACAGTCCTTACCATAGGTTCCATACAGTCGGTCGAAAAAATAGTCGAGCACCGTGACCCTTTCCAAAAATGATTGAAAATGGAAAACGACCTTTTTGGAAAGGGTGTCAGAATCGTGTCCCTTGGGGTGTGTTGATTGAAAATTTTTTCCTCTGAAAAAAATATGGGGCGCGAGAACAAAAAATTGTTTCATCCTGGATGAGGGGACAAATGAAATGGAGACTTGTCCCGCTGGGCAACGACCCATGTCATGGAGGGAGGGACAATGAGACTAGTCAAGCTGGGGGAAAGCAGCGACCTATAAAGTGTAGGCATTACAACGTTGGTATGTCGAGAAAAGACAGAGAATCATTCCAATAGGGGTGTTGTTGGAACATGGAGGCGAGCCATCTCACGACGTTGCCCTCTTGGCGTGGGGCCCTCGTCTACGTGAGTGGACCCTCGTGTGACCAGGGTCCTGACAATTTAAGCGTCTCATTTCACATCAATCGACCCTTGCACCCGTATAGTATTGCGTTTCTCAGTACCCTCTTTCCAGGGGGAATAGAAAAATGACTGTGGGAAATAAAAATGTTGGGCTGCCAAGCGTGTACGGGACCCATGGTATAATGTCCGATCCGGGCTGGAAATGTTTAAATTGTGTGATTCCCTTGTATCCGCGCTACGAGGAAACTCTGCATTTGAATCTATACGATAATAAAATTGTGTAGGTCGAGGAGGGAGCCGAGGAAAGAGATTTGATTCAAAGGGAAAAAGACGTGTTGAAAAGGGAACTTGACGAGTTGAAAACAAAAGAATATGAATGGAAAATAAAGAATATGAATGGAAAACAAAAGAATATGAATGGAAAACAAAAGAATATGAGTTGAACGCTAAAGAATATGAGTTGAACGCTAAAGTACAAAACATGTCAGTTGAAAATAAAATATTGAAAAATTTGTTGCAAGGAAAAAGAGTGGATAGAATCTCTTTCAATACATGGCGTTGGAAAAACAATAGTGTAAAAAGGTTGGTTCGACCTCGTTCAACCATCTCTCAACTTTCAAGTTTACTAGCAAACCTTTGAAACTAAATCATGTAAGCTTCTCTAAAAAAAAAAAAAAAAAAAAAAAAAAAAAAAAAAAAAAAAAAAAATTTTTTTTTTTTTTTTTTTTTTTTTTTTTTTTTTTTTTTAGAGAGGTAGAATGTTTTAAACTTTTTGAGCTCTGCCAAGAGTTTGGTTGTCAAGCTCCTAAAAGATATTTCAAACTTGCCTCACATTCTTTTTTTGGCTTTTGCGATATTTTATTTTATTAGCCTTCCATTGTGAATCTTACACAATGTTCCAGGCACAGTCTCAAAAAATGTGTCAACCTTCCATTGTGAATCTTACACACAATGTTCCAGCCACAGTCTGAATCAATGTGTCAGAGTTTTTTTTCTTGTCGTTTCCAAACCCCCGCCAATGGAAGAATGATTCCTGGTCCCGAGCTCCAGCAAACATTCTCCCATGGCTGTTCCAAACCCTCAATTTGTATACTATATGGAATGTCACCCTGATTTGCTTTTCATCTTTCACATTTTATTGGTCTTGCACAATGTTCTAACAATTGTGTCAGAGTTTTTTTCTTGTCGTTTCCAACCTTGACTCTGAGAGTAGCCCAAAAAAATGGGAGATGAATGACTGGTCCCGAGCTATGCTCCTTTCCAGTCATCCATCTCCCATTTTTCTGGGGAATCCCTCCTCTACGAGGCTGCTCGTATGGGGTTGGGCGCCCTGCAGAGAGGACAGGTATTCCTCACCTCCAGGTGTTGCAGTAAACACCGCATGTGAAATACATGGCCACAATGCGTCTTTTCTGGCCAATGCATCGGACTCAGACAGATGGAACACGTCTCGGGTATTTGGAAGACGCTTTCGGGCCATTTGAGTGCAAAACAGCCATCCAAGACGGCTTGAGCCAAGAGAATCCAAGGGGCCAACGGTTGAGGTCCATGTCGCCTCCAGGCCTTGTACGCCAATCGATACAATTTGGGAAGGGCCAAGACCGTCCACAGAGCTTGCAGAAAGGCCCCCTTGCCTTGGGCCGCCTGCTGTTCGAGGTAATCACTGTAAAGTTCGGAAGGTTCAGAAGAGGTGAGACATTCAAAGGTGGGCAGGTCGTCGATGGGCTCGGGATGGGGCAACACTTTTCGTAAAAGGTCTCCCAGGTCCACGGGGGAAAGAGCAATGACGTCGGACGGAGTGAGAGTCTGTAACTGGGCTCGAAACTGCATCATAAAAGTAATGTACTCGGCCAAATGGGCCTCGTGGTATTCGGCCAGGTAGATTTGAAAGGCTTTGTCAGACTCCATTGTCTCGTATGAGGCAAAAAGGCGTCCGAATCGTGCTTTTGAGAGAAGAGCGACGCGCAGAAAGTGCTTTTGGATTGGCTAGACAGGAGGAAGATCCTGTGAGGGTTCTTTCAAAATGGATGGCATCATCTCCGGTCCCGCCGGAAGCCCTTTCAAGGTGGCAGAAAGAGTAGGATCCACGGGGCCCTGTCTCCAACATTGACAGTGAGCTCGTGTCAAACATTCGAGCGAGTGTAAAGACCCGTCCCGTACGACGACATGATTGAAGCGTTTCACGATAAAATAGTGTTCGGGGGCGTCAAAGACATTAAAACAATGGCAAGTGTCGGGTCCTTCCGTGCAGGCATCTGCACTATAGACACAATCGGAAAGATGGAATCCATGCTCGCTCAAGACCACCTGGACGGGAATGGGAAAGTGGGTCGCGAGTTGTTGAAATTTCACAATACCCGCTAAACGTTGCAAGCGTCGTCTATAAGACGACCAGCGTGAGACGTTGTCTCGCAAACCTGGGAGAAATTTTTTTTCCAATTCACCCAGGAGAGAATCGAACGAGGTCATCATGAAGAGAATAAGAAATGTTGACAACAGATTAAACCAAATGAAAGCTCGAGTGAAAGGCTCAACCTTTTTAAACACTCTCCAATCTTTCTAAAAAAAAAAAAAAAAAAAAAAAAAAAAAATTTTTTTTTTTTTTTTTTTTTTTTTTTTTTTTTTTAGAGAGATTGGTTGTAAACTTTATTTGCATCTGATAAATGTTTTAAACTTTATTTGCATCTGATAAATGTTTCAAGTTTTATGTGCTTCTGAGAGATGTTTTAAACTTTATTTTTGCTTCTGAAAGATATTTCAAATGTTATGTACGTCTGAAAGATATTTCAAATGTTATGTGCGTCTGACAAATATTTCAAACTTTCCTTCTGAAAGATATTTCAAACTTTGTTTGCGAGATTTTTCAAATTTTATGTGCTTCTGACAAATCTTTTAAACTTTATTCGCTTCCGACAGAGGGTTTGGGAAACCCACTCTGGATCTCGTCATACATCCTTTGCCAACGTTTACTATTTTCGTCCGTCCAATGCATGGCCCGGGGTAAATAGTGTTGTCCAATCTCTAAAATTTCTTTCAATCGTGCTTCGGTGGGTTCACCGCGCATCACTCGTTCTTGAAACACCATCGATTTCAATAAAACGTGAATCACACAATCATGAGGGGACTCTTTTCCCCGAGAACACACTAAACAATCTTGTTCACAATAACATGCATCCGAAACAGCAGACATGGTCGGACACGATCGATTGAAAAGAAACAAAATTTCAAAGCACACTACACTAGACGAGTAAATGAAATGAGGGGGTGGTAGAAGGCTTTTAAACTTGAAAAGAACACAGAGTCCACGCAGCACAAGAAGAGAAAAACTCTAGCTAGACGAGAAATTAATTTATCCTTATAAAAAAAAAAAAAAAAAAAAAAAAAAAAATTTTTTTTTTTTTTTTTTTTTTTTTTTTTTTTTTTTTAGAGAGAAATGTTTAAAAGCAAACACTTGACAGATTACATTTCAGAGCACAAAATTTGCAGCTTCTCTTTTTCAACATGACCGACCCGGACAATGTGTTGAGCCTGTTATCCGACCCTGGTTCCCCTTTGCCCTCCATGGGTTCTCCTTCACACCCAGAGTCTTTTCATGAGCCCCCAAAACTAAACTCTCCCCAAGACCCTCGACGACGTCGTTTCTCTTCGTCTCGACGACGCCCTCCTTATGCTTATCGATTTCCCCAGCACCACGCTCAAGTCTTTTTCCATACGCACGGTCTGGCCGTGTTGTGTCTCCGAGACCATGGTTTCACGCTCACCAACGGGGTCGTCTCGTATGCTTCGGATCGCGTCGAGGCGCATAAAGTGTTCAACTCTTTACATTATCTCAATGTCGGCACCCTCTGTGTGACCGATTCTCGTTCCAAGCAAGATTTTAAAGACATTCAAGCAAAATGGAGCGCTTTCAGTCCTTTCAAACGCATCCCCGTCATGCTCTTGAAATCCCATGCACGAGGCGAATGTCCCTTTTGCCACCAGACGCAATGTCATCGTTGGATTGCCGTGCAAGGCATGTGTTCCATACTCCACCAACCTCTCAACCCCATTTTTCACTCGGCCTAACACGTCTATAAAAGGAGGACGCGGGTCGACGCTTCTCGTCAGTTTGCAGCATGGATGCCTTCCCAGAGCACCTCTCCTCCACCGTGGTGCCCGTGACGCTGCCCGAGAAACCCGATGCGTTGGAATATGCCGCTCAACAAGGCCAGGTGCGAGCGGGCATCCTCTACCAGGAGCCTCACGCCAAACGCGTGTTTACCTTATTTCGTCAAGATCCGTGGTACCACCAAAAGACGTTGATGGACAATTTCAAGCGGGCCGTGCTGGAAGCCAAGCACGTCAACGAATTTCGACCCAACGCGATCCTGTGGGAAAAAGTGTCCAAAAGCCTCTTGAAAAATCCAGATCGTTTGCTCAAAAATACCGACAAGAGGATGGTGTACATTTATGGCAACCTGTTTTTTGTGAAAAAAGACTTTACCTTTGGGTTGAGAACGGTGCACCCCGGACAAGTGCATTTCATTCAAACGACGCACGTGCCCCTGCTGCTCTACGAACTGCCCCCTTCCAGTCTCCAGTGTCGAGCCCGACCCAACGTGAACGAGAAGAGTTTCGAGCCCTACGACCAAATGCTCTACCATCGGACCATCTTGGAGCCACACACGGCCTATCCGATCCCGGCGGGAACCCACTATTTGCTGTTGACGGTTCAAAAAACCGTTTTGGGTCTGGACCTGATCCCCGAATCCCTGCTCCCTCAGCTCCTTCAGAAGGGATTTCACCTGGGAGATTTTCGAAAAAAAAAAACGTTGGATCAAACCGCCTACAAGCTACCGCCTCCGACCCCAGTGCTTGGACTGAAGCGATCGGGGAGGAGACGCGCCCCTCCAAGAAACGAGGATGCATCCAGAGACCTGTGCAGATTCCACAACCTGAGCTACTCTATCCTCAACCTGTGCAGATTCCACAACCTGAGCTACTCTATCCTCAACCTGTGCAGATTCCAGAACCTGAGCCGATTCCAGAACCTGTGCAGATTCCACAACCTGAGCCGATTCCAGAACCTGAGCTCCTCTCTCCGCCACCTGTGCAGATTCCAGAACTTGAGCTCATCTCTCCGCCACCTGTGCAGATTCCAGAACCTGAGCTCATCTCTCCAGAGCCCGAAGCTGCTTGGCTCGACCAACTCCTAACGTCCTTTTCTGGACCCTCGGTGCTCCACCTGGTGCCCTCGTTCTTTGATGAAAACAATGAACTCATCACCTTCCTGGAGACTTTTGAACACGATATGGCGATGGAGCCCCTGGACTTGTCAATGCCCAAACTCTCCCCTTGTATCCGACCTTCTGTTGGATTTAAAGCCATGCAACCTCTGAATCTATCTTGTAGAGTATGATCAATAAAAAAAATGATTATTTTTTAAAAAAACGTCTCCTTCTTTGTGTCCAAACATTTATTGGACCCGTTGCAAACAAAAAGTATAATTGTTTTAAAAACAAGTCTCCTTCTTTGTGTCTGAATGATACAACCTTTATTGGACCCGTGTCCAACAAAAAGTATAATTTTTTAAAAAAGCAAGTCTCTTTGTGTCAGAATGATCCAACATTTATTGGACCAGTGTCGACACCGCACGACGATCGTGTTTGGTAATTTGGGTCGCTGGCCCGATCGAGTCACGTATTACGAGCACGACTATCCTTACACCATCCTCTTTGAACCCAATTTCGGGGTGCACGTGCCTCGGTCGTTTGGAAAGACCGTGGTCGTGTTTACCAGTCATTTGGATTTGACGTGGGATCCAGGCGTCCAGTTGAGATTCTTTCAACTGGGTCGTCCCCCGTCTCGCCGAGTTTGGGAAGCCCATCAACCTCACAATAAGGAGGCCTATACGTTGAATCTCACAAACTGCACGCGCCTAGCGGAGGTGTACGTGAGACTATTAACGTGGTTGGATGATTGGGAAATGCATCGAGACGACCCCCTTCCTTGGCGCCTGGTCATGCCCCCAGCTTGGAAACGGGCGTTGGAACCTCACGTGGAACGCTCGCATCGCAAGGCCTTGGAATATGGGATGCCAGTTGACGTCACGCTCCTCGACCCTATATAAAGCCAGCCAGCAGAATCATTCTTTTTCAGAAGGATGTCTATCTATTTTGCTCATGCCAACTACTTTCTCCACCAGGGCAAGCCAGTGCCCATCGAGTTGTCTATTGCCACCCTTCCCAAGAATGGCAGTGATCCTCAAGTGCTCTGCATTACCGTCAACCATGACGGATTCGACTCCACGCCCCGAGACATGCGATACAATGCCTGCAAAAACGCTCGTCTTCGTCTGGTACGTCCCTTGCCCAAGAGTGTGCCTGTAGACTACCTACCCTATTGCGTGAGGGGCATGGTGGACCCAGGAGGTCTCATTGTCGTGAAAAGCTCCAAACAGCAAAAAATGTTTAAAGAGTTGGGACTCGTCACCGTATGCTTGGAGATGCTGCCCAAATTCAACACCCTTGGCGATGGCACCTTTCCCAACCCCATGCATGATGACCTCCACGAGGAAGGGGACGTGTCTCATTGCACCATGCTGAAATCTTTTCAATTTGCAAAATATCTGCAGCAGTTTCAAAAGTTGCAGGCGGAATGGAAGGACAAAGTTTCAGCTTGGAGAGAGTAAAAAAAAATTGCCCAATGGCCCAAAAAAAGGGGGACCGAGTCGACACCAAAGTCGACTCGGTCCCCCTTTTTTTGGATAAAGGAAGGTGCCAAGGTTGGAGAGCCTCTCTTTTAAAAATGTGTACTCTTCTGTGAAAACATGCCCAAAAAAACAGGCCCAAATCCGTAACTAATACCTAAGAAGGAACCTTTTGTGTTTTAATTCATGACGTCATGAATGGATGTAAGTATCATGAAAATGAATGGAAGGAAAGGATAGGATGCAAAAGGGTTGAAATATTTTTCAGAAGCAAATAAAGTTTACAACCAATCTCTCTAAAAAAAAAAAAAAAAAAAAAAAAAAAAAAAAAAAAAATTTTTTTTTTTTTTTTTTTTTTTTTTTTTTTTTTTTTTTTTACAGAGTGAGAAAACTTTTCAGATGAGAAAATTTTCAGAGCAAAGAATAGTTTGAGTTTGACTGTAATTTCAAACATGTAGCGTGTCTTTGGCTCGGGGTCAATAGTATTTTCCATTGCATAAAATTGACTCGAACCTTATAATTGGTTGGCTCACCGTGCAACATTTGTTCTTGAAACAAATGATTGTCAGCTTATAAATGTTTGGGAGTTTTATGTAGACTTGATACCCAACATTGACATTTACAATAGTATTTTCCATTGCATAAAATTGGCTCCAACCTTATAATTGGTTGGTTCACCGTGCAACATTTGTTCTTGAAACAAATGATTGTCAGCTTATAAATGTTTGGGAGTTTTATGTAGACTTGATACCCAACATTGACATTTAGCTTTGGTCAAACATTCTTTGGAATGGAGTGTCCCATCTCGTACGACGACTTTATCCAATTGTTTCACAATAAAATATTTTTCGGGTTCATCAAATAAATAAAAACAATGACAAAACCTGGACCTTTAGTATTTTTGTCTCTACTATAGATGCAATCCGAGATATGAAGCCCATGTTCGTTCTGGACCAACTTGACGGGAAGAGGAAATCTGTTCAAGAGTTCTTGAAATTTCACAATACCCGCTAAACGTAGCAATTTTCGTCTATAAGGCAACAACTGGGAGGTGGGTTCTTGCTGCACACCTGGGATAATCATGTCTTCCAATTGAGAAAGTAACGTTTCTAATGAAGACATGACTCTCAGGAAGGAATGCTTACAATCAGGGAATACAAACAAAACTGTCAAACTCTTGGCAGATTGAACAGCTCAAAAATTTTCAACCAAACTATTACTCTCTAAAAAAAAAAAAAAAAAAAAAAAAAAAAAAAAAAAAAAAAAAAAAAAAAAAAAAAAATTTTTTTTTTTTTTTTTTTTTTTTTTTTTTTTTTTTTTTTTTTACAGAGTGAGAAAACTTTTCAGAGGAGAAACATTTTTAGAGCAAAGAATAGTTTGAGTTTGACTTCAAGTTGTCGAGTGTTTATACCCTACATTCAAGTGACGTCATGCGCAGTAACTTAAGTACGTCATGGATGTAAGTATCATGACGTCATGAATGGAAGAAAGGATAGGATGCAAAATGAAAAAGAGTTGAAATATATTTCAGAAGCAAATAAAGTTTACAACCAATCTCTGTAAAAAAAAAAAAAAAAAAAAAAAAAAAAAAAAAATTTTTTTTTTTTTTTTTTTTTTTTTTTTTTTTTACAGAGTGAGAAACATTTCAGAGCAGAGAATATTTTGAGTTTGACTTGCAAGTTGTCAAGTGCTACGTGTATTACATTGTGTAACGTGTAATTGTCATTTTCATTTTCAGTTGTCATGTTCTGTAGACCCTCCTATGGGGGTCTGCCTCCACCCTGAATAGTTTTGTAGTCTACTCGTGCCCTCCAACCCTTTGATAGCTCACCCTCCCTTATCGGATTCCATTACAGTCGAGTTCTTTTCCATTCAAACCGTGTTGCTTTCCAGGCTCTCCTCCTATGGGGGGTCTACTCAATGGTTGTACACGGTTCGACAGGACTCGCAGCCCACGTCTTACAATGCGCGACACAAATTCATAGGTGCCCTAGGAGCCTATCATGTGCCTTTAAAGTTTATTATTGTTTATTCAATACAGACCCTCCTATGGGGGGTAGGGTCAAATCAATGGAGAGTTGCCCTCTCCTAGCTCGTCTCTTTCCTTTGACATGCTGCAAACGCTTCTCGGTTCCCTAGAAGCCGAGATTGGTTCAAGACAATGTACACCTGTTTTTAATCCCTAGAGACCCTCCAGAGGGAGGTAGAATCCTGTAAGGGGAAACATTCAAAAGAGCCTTTTATTCCAAACAAATGGATAGGTGACACGACGACCTGAGGGGTCCTGGGGCTGAGCAAGGTCAATTTCAAGTGTGGAAAGGGTTTGGAGCCTAGGATCGAAACCCGGGACCCAAGGTCTAGATCCATGGCATCCTACAATAGTCCCTGTGAAGGGCTATCCAACAACATAAATAGTTTGAAAATCGGACAGATGGGTGAGGAGCAAATCTAAAAAAAGGCCACAGGACCTTTTGGAGCCTAGTGCCTGAACCAGGGGGTCTAGGTCCCAACCGATGGATGCGTTGTAAAGTACAAACGATTCTGAATCTTTGGATGGGTCACACGTCTCTGAGAACCCCATAGGAGCCGAGATATGGCCATTTCCGGTTCACCAGGGGGGTCCCCATGACCCCCCAGGGAAAAAGTCTGGACCCGATCCGACTGTAATTTACCGAGTTACAAGGTTTGAACTGGATTCCATAGCATTCTAATGGGAAAAAGTTCAATGGGCTGCGAAAAATGACAAGTCCAACAAAATGCTACTGCGCATGCGCCTTTAAAACTCTACTGCGCATGCACAATGTGACGTCACTTGACTATCGGATATAAATGCTCGACAACTTGTGAGTCTAGCTCAGTCGACTAGCTGCTCTGAAAATTTTTCTCTCTGAAAAGTTTTCTCACTCTGTAAAAAAAAAAAAAAAAAAAAAAAAAAAAAAAAAAAAAAAAAAAAAAAAAAATTTTTTTTTTTTTTTTTTTTTTTTTTTTTTTTTTTTTTTTTTTTTTTACAGAGTGAGAAAACTTTTCAGAGCAGAGAATAGTTTGAGCTAGACTCCAAGTTGTCGAGCATTTTATATCCGATATTCAAGTGACGTCACATTGTGCATGCGCAGTAGAGTTTTAAAGGCGCATGCGCAGTAGCATTTTGTTGGACTTGTCATTTTTCGCAGCCTATTCAACTTTTTCCCATTAAAATGCTATGGAATCCAGTTCAAACCTTCTATCTCGGTAAATTACAGTCGGATCGGGTCCAAACTTTTTCCCTGGGGGGTCATGGGGACCCCCCCTGGTGAACCGGAAATGGCTATATCTCGGCTCCTATGGGGCCTTTATAGACGTGTGACCCATCAAAAGATTCAGAATCGTTTGTAGATTACAATGATATTTTTGGTTTGGACCTAGACCCCCTGGTTGAGGAACTAGGCTAAAAAAGGCCATTTTGGCCTCTTTTAGATTTGCTCCTCACCTATCCGTCCGATTTCCAAATTGCTTACGTTGTTGGATAGAACATATGTTGACCTATCGTGCGATGCTATGGATATGGACTTTGCGTCCCGGGTTTGGATCCTAGGCTCCAAAACGTATCGACACTAAAAAGGGACCTTGCTCAGCCCCAACGCCCCTAAGGTAGTCGAGTCACCTATCCATCTGTTTGGAATGTCAAGCTCTTTCGAATGATACCCCTGACAAGACCCTACCTCCCATAGGAGGGTCTCTAGGGATCAAAAACAGGTGTAACATTGTCTTGAACCTATCTCGGCTTCTATGGATCCCATAAGCTTTTGCAATATGTCAAATGAATGAGACGAGCCAGTAGATGGCAACACTCTATACGCTTTTGCCTTACCCCCATAGGAGGGTCTGCAATGAGTGAAAAAAAACAAAATTCAGAGGCAAATTGCGGGGTTTCTATGGCACCTATAAACTTGTGTGGCACATTGTATGACGTGGGCTTCAAGCCCTGTCAAATCATGTACAACTTTGGGTATACCCCCATAGGAGGGTCTCGAGAGCCTGGAATAGAACACAGTTTTAATCGAAAATAACTCGACTCCTATGGAGCCGATAAGGATTGTGACCCATTAAATGGTTTGAGTGCACGAGTAGATGACAAAAATACTCATGGTGTAGGCCGATCCCCATAGAAGCCGAGATAGGTTCAAGACAATGTTACACCTGTTTTTGATCCCTAGAGACCCTCCTATGGGAGGTAGGGTCTTGTTAGGGGTATCATTCGAAAGAGCTTGACATTCCAAACAGATGGATAGGTGACTCGACTACCTTAGGGGCGTTGGGGCTGAGCAAGGTCCCTTTTTAGTGTCGATACGTTTTGGAGCCTAGGATCCAAACCCGGGACCCAAAGTCCATATCCATAGCATCGCACGATAGGTCAACATATGTTCTATCCAACAACGTAAGCAATTTGGAAATCGGACGGATAGGTGAGGAGCAAATCTAAAAGAGGCCAAAATGGCCTTTTTTAGCCTAGTTCCTCAACCAGGGGGTCTAGGTCCAAACCAAAAATATCATTGTAATCTACAAACGATTCTGAATCTTTTGATGGGTCACACGTCTATAAAGGCCCCATAGGAGCCGAGATATAGCCATTTCCGGTTCACCAGGGGGGGTCCCCATGACCCCCCAGGGAAAAAGTTTGGACCCGATCCGACTGTAATTTACCGAGATAGAAGGTTTGAACTGGATTCCATAGCATTTTAATGGGAAAAAGTTGAATAGGCTGCGAAAAATGACAAGTCCAACAAAATGCTACTGCGCATGCGCCTTTAAAACTCTACTGCGCATGCACAATGTGACGTCACTTGAATATCGGATATAAAATGGACGACAACTTGGAAGTCAAACTCAAACTATTCTCTGCTCTGAAAAGTTTTCTCACTCTGTAAAAAAAAAAAAAAAAAAAAAAAAAAAAAAAAAAAAAAAAAAAAAAAAAAAAAAAAAATTTTTTTTTTTTTTTTTTTTTTTTTTTTTTTTTTTTTTTTTTTTTTTTTTTTTTTTTTTACAGAGTGAGAAAACTTTTCAGAGAGAAAAATTTTCAGAGCAGCTAGTCGACTGAGCTAGACTCACAAGTTGTCGAGCATTTATATCCGATAGTCAAGTGACGTCACATTGTGCATGCGCAGTAGAGTTTTAAAGGCGCATGCGCAGTAGCATTTTGTTGGACTTGTCATTTTTCGCAGCCCATTGAACTTTTTCCCATTAGAATGCTATGGAATCCAGTTCAAACCTTGTAACTCGGTAAATTACAGTCGGATCGGGTCCAGACTTTTTCCCTGGGGGGTCATGGGGACCCCCCCTGGTGAACCGGAAGTCGCGATATCTCGGCTCCTATGGGGTTCTCAGAGACGTGTGACCCGTCCAAAGATTCAGAATCGTTTGTACTTTACAACGCATCCATCGGTTGGGACCTAGACCCCCTGGTTCAGGCACTAGGCTCCAAAAGGTCCTGTGGCCTTTTTTTAGATTTGCTCCTCACCCATCTGTCCGATTTTCAAACTATTTATGTTGTTGGATAGCCCTTCACAGGGACTATTGTAGGATGCCATGGATCTAGACCTTGGGTCCCGGGTTTCGATCCTAGGCTCCAAACCCTTTCCACACTTGAAATTGACCTTGCTCAGCCCCAGGACCCCTCAGGTCGTCGTGTCACCTATCCATTTGTTTGGAATAAAAGGCTCTTTTGAATGTTTCCCCTTACAGGATTCTACCCCCTTTGGAGGGTCTCTAGGGATTAAAAACAGGTGTAACATTGTCTTGAACTTATCTCGGCTTTTATGAAACCGAGAAGCGTTTGCAGCATGTCAAAGGAAAGAGACGAGCTAGGAGAGGGCAACTCTCCCATTGATTTGACCCTACCCCCCATAGGAGGGTCTGTATTGAATAAACAATAATAAACTTTAAAGGCACATGATAAGGCTCCTAGGACACCTATGAATTTGTGTCGCGCATTGTAAGACGTGGGCTGCGAGTCCTGTCGAACCGTGTACAACCATTGAGTAGACCCCCCATAGGAGGAGAGCCTGGAATCCAACACGGTTTGAATGGAAAAGAACTCGACTGTAATGGAATCCGATAAGGGAGGGTGAGCTATCAAAGGGTTGGAGGGCACGAGTAGACTACAAAACTATTCAGGGTGGAGGCCGATCCCCCATAGGAGGGTCTACAGAACATGACAACTGAAAATGAAAATGACAATTACACGTTACACAATGATAATACACTTGGCACTTGAAGAACAACTTGAGAATCAAACTCAAACTATTCTCAGCTCTGAAAAGATTTCTCACTCTGTAAAAAAAAAAAAAAAAAAAAAAAAAAAAAAAAAAAAAAAAAAAAAAAAATTTTTTTTTTTTTTTTTTTTTTTTTTTTTTTTTTTTTTTTTTTTTTTTTTTTTTTTTTTTTTTTTTTTACAGAGATTGGTTGTAAACTATATTTGCTTCTGAAATATATTTCAACTCTTTTTCATTTTGCATCCTATCCTTTCCTTCCATTCATGACGTCATGATACTTACATTCATGACGTACTTAAGTTAGTTCTAGTTACGGATTCGGGCATGTTTTTGTGGGCATGTTTCAAACAGGTAAAAAGGCCTGGAAAGGGTCAAATGTTATCATTTTCAGGTAAAAAATCTCGAGGAGAGCAAAGAACAGGGCCTGTGTTCAACAGGTAAAAAGGCATGGAAAGGGTCAAGTTTGTTTCCATTTCAGGTAAAAATGTCGAGGAGGGCAAAGAACAGGGCCTGTGTTCAACAGGTCAGGGAAGGGAAGCCACGGTCCAAGGAATCCAACGGGGGAGTTCTTTCCAACGGGGGGACTCAAAGATCCACGATAAATAAGGTCAAGGCTTGCTGAGGACACAAGCGTCTTTGCGGGATCATGTACAAATCCTCTACTTCATTTTACAGACATCTCGATAGATGCTATGGTACGAGGGTAGAGTGTCCCGAATGTCTGGAGCCCATGACCGTGCGTCACTTTTATAATAAACATGCGTCCGAAACACATAAGATGGACGGTCGGAAGCAATGCCTGTTTTGTTTTGGAAAGAAACATTGGCCTCATGGGCAAAAGAATCGTCCTGAAAACATTAATCATCTCACGTCGTGCTTGCAACGGTTCGTAGACCAGGCCAAGGTGGAAGAGGTCAAGGTGGAAGAGGTCAAGGTGGAAGAGGAGAAGAGAGAAGAGGAGAGGGAAGTGTGTGGATGTAGACACTTTCAACCCAGGCCGCGGGACATGCGGGGTCGTACCAAGGATAGATTGAGCGAATATGGTGGGTTTTATGATGCGTTGTTGGAAAAACCTAACATGTGGGAAGAGGGGATAGGAAAAGATGTGTGGGGCATGGTTCAAAGTTATGTGAGGCAAGATTGGGTGTGGTTTCACTTGATGGTCAAACAGGATGTGTTTGATACGTTTCGCCGGGAAATGGAAAAGATTCGAGATCAATGTGTCCTATTACCCTTTTGGTGCCTCTGCGATGGATTGCAAAATGAGAGGGGTAAAATACAGCATCGACACATGATTCTAGCGTGTGAACAAGAGAGTGCGTTTGAAGACGTCTGGAAAGGAAAAGTTCGGTATGAATTTCCCAAGAGCGGTCAGGCTAAAAAATGCGTCAAGATTAAAAATGTCTTTCATCTGGTGCGAACCATCGTCTATGTGAGTCAACCCAAATCGTCGTGTGACAAGGGCGAGATTCCTGACAATTTAAGCGATTCAGGCCATGCGTCTCATTTTCACATCAATCGACCCTTGCACCCGCATAGTATTGCGTTTCTCTGTACCCTCTTTCCAGGGGGAATAGAAAAATTACTGTGGGAGCAACTTGGAAGTAAAAATGTATCCAGTTGGGAAAAGGTTACCAAGCGTGTACGGGACCCATGGTATAATGTAAGATGGGGGGTACCGATCCATGTGACGGGCTGGAAATTTTTAAATTGTGTAATTCCCTTGTATCCGAACTACGAGGAAACGGAGGAAGTCACACCTCTACAGTTGAATCTATACAATAATAAAATAGTGTATGTCAAGGAGGGAAATCAGGGAGCCGAGTGTTCCTTTCAACGCATAAGAGACGAAATATATGTGTTGTCTCGTAAACAACAAAACATGATGAATGAAGTCAAGAAAACAAAACAAGCATGTGCCATGGACCACAAGCTGATATTAAGGTCAAAGATGGATGAAATGCAAGCGAAAAACGACCAAAAGCTCAACGAGATGAAAGCGAAAAACGACCAAAAGCTCAACGAGATGAAAGCGAGAAGCGACCTCATGGAAAGGGAAAGAGATTTGATTCAAAAGGAAAAAGATGTGTTTAAAAAGGAAAATGACGTGTTGAAAAAGGAACTGACGTGTTGAAAAAGGAACTTGACGTGGTGAACGCTACAGTACAAAACATGTCAGTTGAAAACAAAATATTGAAAAATTTGTTGCAAAGAAAAAGAGTGGATAGAATCTCTTCCAATACATGGCGTTGGAAAAACAATAATGTAAAAAGATTGGTTCGACCTCGTTCAGCCATCTCTCAACTTTCGAGTTCCCTAGTAAACCTTTGAAACTAAATCATGTAAGCTTCTCTAAAAAAAAAAAAAAAAAAAAAAAAAAAAAAAAAAAAAAAAAAAAAAAAAAAAAAAAAAAAATTTTTTTTTTTTTTTTTTTTTTTTTTTTTTTTTTTTTTTTTTTTTTTTTTTTTTTTTTTTTAGAGAGATTGGTTGTAAACTTTATTTGCTTCTGAAATATATTTCAACCCTTTTGCATCCTATCCTTTCCTTCCATTCATTTTCATGATACTTACATCCATTTATGACGTCATGAATTAAAACACAAAAGGTTCCTTCTTAGTACAAGTTTTCAAAGAGAGGCCCTCCAACGTTGGCACCTTCCTTCACCCAAAAAAAGGGGGACCGAGTCGACTCTTGTGTCGACTCGGTCCCCCTTTTTTCGGTTCAGTTCAATAGGTAGAGTTTCATATTTCAATGTTCACTACTCTGTACAGTTCAATGTTCCACATTTACTCCACTAAATCAGCCATTTGTTTCTGACATTCGGCCTGCAGCTTGTTGAAATGGTGTAGATAACGCGCAAACCGGTAAGATTTGACCATGGTGCACTCGGAAATGTCATAATTTTCGTGCACCTCATCGTGGAGGTGATCGGGTAGCGTGTGGTCATGGATATCCTGGAACTTTGGCAGCGTCTCCAAGCTGATGGTAAACAACCCCATCTGCTCAAAGAGTTTGCGCTGGTCGGTTCCCTTGACCACGATGAGGCCTCGATTGCCTTGCGCAAGCTGACCAAATTTACCCCTGACGCAAAAGCTGAGGTATTCGAAGGGCACGGATCCAGGCAGGTGGCTTTTGAGACGGAGACGTTCGTTGATATACCGATTGACCCGGTCATCTTTCGAGGTCCCATTGGAATGATTCACGGTGATGCACATGACTTGTGGATCCTCCGAAATGCTGGCAATGGAGACTTCGATGGGGACAGGCTTACCCCCACGATGAAACACGTTGGCATGAGCAAAAAAGGCTAGATGAGACATGCTGCTCCTTCTGAAAAAGAATGATTCTGCTGGCTAGAGGCTGGCCTTATATAGGGTCGAGGAGCGTGACGTCAACTGGCATCCCATATTCCAAGGCCTTGCGATGCGAGCGTTCCACGTGAGGTTCCAACGCCCGTTTCCAAGCTGGGGGCATGACCAGGCGCCAAGGAAGGGGGTCGTCTCGATGCATTTCCCAATCATCCAACCACGTTAATAGTCTCACGTACACCTCCGCTAGGCGCGTGCAGTTTGTGAGATTCAACGTATAGGCCTCCTTATTGTGAGGTTGATGGGCTTCCCAAACTCGGCGAGACGGGGGACGACCCAGTTGAAAGAATCTCAACTGGACGCCTGGATCCCACGTCAAATCCAAATGACTGGTAAACACGACCACGGTCTTTCCAAACGACCGAGGCACGTGCACCCCGAAATTGGGTTCAAAGAGGATGGTGTAAGGATAGTCGTGCTCGTAATACGTGACTCGATCGGGCCAGCGACCCAAATTACCAAACACGATCGTCGTGCGGTGTCGACACTGGTCCAATAAATGTTGGATCATTCTGACACAAAGAGACTTGCTTTTTTAAAAAATTATACTTTTTGTTGGACACGGGTCCAATAAAGGTTGTCAGACACAAAGAAGGAGACTTGTTTTTAAAACAATTATACTTTTTGTTTGCAACGGGTCCAATAAATGTTTGGACACAAAGAAGGAGACGTTTTTTAAAAAAATAATCATTTTTTTATTGATCATACTCTACAAGATAGATTCAGAGGTTGTATGGCTTTAAATCCAACAGAAGGTCGGATACAAGGGGAGAGTTTGGGCATTGACAAGTCCAGGGGCTCCATCGCCATATCGTGTTCAAAAGTCTCCAGGAAGGTGATGAGTTCATTGTTTTCATCAAAGAACGAGGGTACCAGGTGGAGCACCGAGGGTCCAGAAAAGGACGTTAGGAGTTGGTCGAGCCAAGCAGCTTCGGGCTCTGGAGAGATGAGCTCAGGTTCTGGAATCTGCACAGGTGGCGGAGAGATGAGCTCAAGTTCTGGAATCTGCACAGGTGGCGGAGAGAGGAGCTCAGGTTCTGGAATCGGCTCAGGTTCTGGAATCGCTCAGGTGGCGAGAGAGGAGCTGAGGTTCTGGAATCTGCACAGGTTGAGGATAGAGTAGCTCAGGTTGTGGAATCTGCACAGGTGGCGGATAGAGTAGCTCAGGTTGTGGAATCTGCACAGGTCTCTGGATGCATCCTCGTTTCTTGGAGGGGCGCGTCTCCTCCCCCGATCGCTTCAGTCCAAGCACTGGGGTCGGAGGCGGTAGCTTGTAGGCGGTTTGATCCAACGTTTTTTTTTTTCGAAAATCTCCCAGGTGAAATCCCTTCTGAATTAGCTGAGGGAGCAGGGATTCGGGGATCAGGTCCAGACCCAAAACGGTTTTTTGAACCGTCAACAGCAAATAGTGGGTTCCCGCCGGGATCGGATAGGCCGTGTGTGGCTCCAAGATGGTCCGATGGTAGAGCATTTGGTCGTAGGGCTCGAAACTCTTCTCGTTCACGTTGGGTCGGGCTCGACACTGGAGACTGGAAGGGGGCAGTTCGTAGAGCAGCAGGGGCACGTGCGTCGTTTGAATGAAATGCACTTGTCCGGGGTGCACCGTTCTCAACCCAAAGGTAAAGTCTTTTTTCACAAAAAACAGGTTGCCATAAATGTACACCATCCTCTTGTCGGTATTTTTGAGCAAACGATCTGGATTTTTCAAGAGGCTTTTGGACACTTTTTCCCACAGGATCGCGTTGGGTCGAAATTCGTTGACGTGCTTGGCTTCCAGCACGGCCCGCTTGAAATTGTCCATCAACGTCTTTTGGTGGTACCACGGATCTTGGCGAAATAAGGTAAACACGCGTTTGGCGTGAGGCTCCTGGTAGAGGATGCCCGCTCGCACCTGGCCTTGTTGAGCGGCATATTCCAACGCATCGGGTTTCTCGGGCAGCGTCACGGGCACCACGGTGGAGGAGAGGTGCTCTGGGAAGGCATCCATGCTGCAAACTGACGAGAAGCGTCGACCCGCGTCCTCCTTTTATAGACGTGTTAGGCCGAGTGAAAAATGGGGTTGAGAGGTTGGTGGAGTATGGAACACATGCCTTGCACGGCAATCCAACGATGACATTGCGTCTGGTGGCAAAAGGGACATTCGCCTCGTGCATGGGATTTCAAGAGCATGACGGGGATGCGTTTGAAAGGACTGAAAGCGCTCCATTTTGCTTGAATGTCTTTAAAATCTTGCTTGGAACGAGAATCGGTCACACAGAGGGTGCCGACATTGAGATAATGTAAAGAGTTGAACACTTTATGCGCCTCGACGCGATCCGAAGCATACGAGACGACCCCGTTGGTGAGCGTGAAACCATGGTCTCGGAGACACAACACGGCCAGACCGTGCGTATGGAAAAAGACTTGAGCGTGGTGCTGGGGAAATCGATAAGCATAAGGAGGGCGTCGTCGAGACGAAGAGAAACGACGTCGTCGAGGGTCTTGGGGAGAGTTTAGTTTTGGGGGCTCATGAAAAGACTCTGGGTGTGAAGGAGAACCCATGGAGGGCAAAGGGGAACCAGGGTCGGATAACAGGCTCAACACATTGTCCGGGTCGGTCATGTTGAAAAAGAGAAGCTGCAAATTTTGTGCTCTGAAATGTAATCTGTCAAGTGTTTGCTTTTAAACATTCTCTCTAAAAAAAAAAAAAAAAAAAAAAAAAAAAAAAAAAAAAAAAAAAAAAAAAAAAAAAATTTTTTTTTTTTTTTTTTTTTTTTTTTTTTTTTTTTTTTTTTTTTATAAGGATAAATTAATTTCTCGTCTAGCTAGAGTTTTTCTCTTCTTGTGCTGCGTGGACTCTGTGTTCTTTTCAAGTTTAAAAGCCTTCTACCACCCCCTCATTTCATTTACTCGTCTAGTGTAGTGTGCTTTGAAATTTTGTTTCTTTTCAATCTATCGTGTCCGACCATGTCTGCTGTTTCGGATGCATGTTATTGTGAACAAGATTGTTTAGTGTGTTCTCGGGGAAAAGAGTCCCCTCATGATTGTGTGATTCACGTTTTATTGAAATCGATGGTGTTTCAAGAACGAGTGATGCGCGGTGAACCCACCGAAGCACGATTGAAAGAAATTTTAGAGATTGGACAACACTATTTACCCCGGGCCATGCATTGGACGGACGAAAATAGTAAACGTTGGCAAAGGATGTATGACGAGATCCAGAGTGGGTTTCCCAAACCCTCTGTCGGAAGCGAATAAAGTTTAAAAGATTTGTCAGAAGCACATAAAATTTGAAAAATCTCGCAAACAAAGTTTAAAACATCTTTCAGAAGGAAAGTTTGAAATATTTGTCAGACGCACATGACATTTGAAATATCTTTCAGAAGCAAAAATAAAGTTTAAAACAACTTTCAGAAGCAAAATAAAGTTTAAAACATCTTTCACACGTACATAACATTTAAAACATCTTTCAGAAGCAAAATAAAGTTTAAAACATTTATCAGATGCAAATAAAGTTTACAACCAATCTCTCTAAAAAAAAAAAAAAAAAAAAAAAAAAAAAAAAAAAAAAAAAAAAAAAAAAAAAAAAAAAAAAAAAAAATTTTTTTTTTTTTTTTTTTTTTTTTTTTTTTTTTTTTTTTTTTTTTTTTTTTTTTTTTTTTTTTTTAGAAAGATTGGAGAGTGTTTAAAAAGGTTGAGCCTTTCACTCGAGCTTTCATTTGGTTTGCTCTGTTGTCAACATTTCTTATTCTCTTCATGATGACCTCGTTCGATTCTCTCCTGGGTGAATTGGAAAAAAAATTTCTCCCAGGTTTGCGAGACAACGTCTCACGCTGGTCGTCTTATAGACGACGCTTGCAACGTTTAGCGGGTATTGTGAAATTTCAACAACTCGCGACCCACTTTCCCATTCCCGTCCAGGTGGTCTTGAGCGAGCATGGATTCCATCTTTCCGATTGTGTCTATAGTGCAGATGCCTGCACGGAAGGACCCGACACTTGCCATTGTTTTAATGTCTTTGACGCCCCCGAACACTATTTTATCGTGAAACGCTTCAATCATGTCGTCGTACGGGACGGGTCTTTACACTCGCTCGAATGTTTGACACGAGCTCACTGTCAATGTTGGAGACAGGGCCCCGTGGATCCTACTCTTTCTGCCACCTTGAAAGGGCTTCCGGCGGGACCGGAGATGATGCCATCCATTTTGAAAGAACCCTCACAGGATCTTCCTCCTGTCTAGCCAATCCAAAAGCACTTTCTGCGCGTCGCTCTTCTCTCAAAAGCACGATTCGGACGCCTTTTTGCCTCATACGAGACAATGGAGTCTGACAAAGCCTTTCAAATCTACCTGGCCGAATACCACGAGGCCCATTTGGCCGAGTACATTACTTTTATGATGCAGTTTCGAGCCCAGTTACAGACTCTCACTCCGTCCGACGTCATTGCTCTTTCCCCCGTGGACCTGGGAGACCTTTTACGAAAAGTGTTGCCCCATCCCGAGCCCATCGACGACCTGCCCACCTTTGAATGTCTCACCTCTTCTGAACCTTCCGAACTTTACAGTGATTACCTCGAACAGCAGGCGGCCCAAGGCAAGGGGGCCTTTCTGCAAGCTCTGTGGACGGTCTTGGCCCTTCCCAAATTGTATCGATTGGCGTACAAGGCCTGGAGGCGACATGGACCTCAACCGTTGGCCCCTTGGATTCTCTTGGCTCAAGCCGTCTTGGATGGCTGTTTTGCACTCAAATGGCCCGAAAGCGTCTTCCAAATACCCGAGACGTGTTCCATCTGTCTGAGTCCGATGCATTGGCCAGAAAAGACGCATTGTGGCCATGTATTTCACATGCGGTGTTTACTGCAACACCTGGAGGTGAGGAATACCTGTCCTCTCTGCAGGGCGCCCAACCCCATACGAGCAGCCTCGTAGAGGAGGGATTCCCCAGAAAAATGGGAGATGGATGACTGGAAAGGAGCATAGCTCGGGACCAGTCATTCATCTCCCATTTTTTTGGGCTACTCTCAGAGTCAAGGTTGGAAACGACAAGAAAAAAACTCTGACACAATTGTTAGAACATTGTGCAAGACCAATAAAATGTGAAAGATGAAAAGCAAATCAGGGTGACATTCCATATAGTATACAAATTGAGGGTTTGGAACAGCCATGGGAGAATGTTTGCTGGAGCTCGGGACCAGGAATCATTCTTCCATTGGCGGGGGTTTGGAAACGACAAGAAAAAAAAAACTCTGACACATTGATTCAGACTGTGGCTGGAACATTGTGTGTAAGATTCACAATGGAAGGTTGACACATTTTTTGAGACTGTCCCTGGAACATTGTGTAAGATTCACAATGGAAGGCTAATAAAATAAAATATCGCAAAAGCCAAAAAAAGAATGTGAGGCAAGTTTGAAATATCTTTTAGGAGCTTGACAACCAAACTCTTGGCAGAGCTCAAAAAGTTTAAAACATTCTACCTCTCTAAAAAAAAAAAAAAAAAAAAAAAAAAAAAAAAAAAAAAAAAAAAAAAAAAAAAAAAAAAATTTTTTTTTTTTTTTTTTTTTTTTTTTTTTTTTTTTTTTTTTTTTTTTTTTTTTTTTTTTTTTTTTTTTTTAGAGAAGCTTACATGATTTAGTTTCAAAGGTTTGCTAGTAAACTTGAAAGTTGAGAGATGGTTGAACGAGGTCGAACCAACCTTTTTACACTATTGTTTTTCCAACGCCATGTATTGAAAGAGATTCTATCCACTCTTTTTCCTTGCAACAAATTTTTCAATATTTTATTTTCAACTGACATGTTTTGTACTTTAGCGTTCAACTCATATTCTTTAGTTTTCAACTCATATTCTTTTGTTTTCCATTCATATTCTTTTGTTTTCCATTCATATTCTTTCATTTTTCCATTCATATTCTTTTATTTTCAACTCGTCAAGTTCCTTTTTCAACACGTCTTTTTCCCTTTGAATCAAATCTCTTTCCTCGGCTCCCTCCTCGACATACACTATGTTATTATCGTTAAGATTCAAATGCAGAGGTTCCTCGTAGCGCGGATACAAGGGAATCACACAATTTAAACATTTCCAGCCCGGATCGGACATTATACCATGGGTCCCGTACACGCTTGGCAGCCCAACATTTTTATTTCCCACAGTCTTTTTCTATTCCCCCTGGAAAGAGGGTACTGAGAAACGCAATACTATACGGGTGCAAGGGTCGATTGATGTGAAAATGAGACGCTTAAATTGTCAGGACCCTGGTCACACGAGGGTCCACTCACGTAGACGAGGGTTCGCATCTCACGCCAAGAGGGCAACGTCGTGAGAGGGCTCGCCTCCCATGTTCCAACAACACCCCTATTGGAATGATTCTCTGTCTTTTCTCGACATACCAACGTTGTAATCCTACACTTTATAGGTCGCTGCTTTCGCCCAGCTTGACTAGTCTCATTGTCCCTACCCTCCATGACATGGGTCGTTGCCCAGCGGGACAAGTCTCCATTTCATTTGTCCCCTCATCCAGGATGAAACTTTTTTGTTCTCGCGCCCCATATTTTTTTCAAGAGGAAAAATT
>BMAO01019957.1:0-18425 GCA_019973975.1 Trichonephila clavata | reverse complement strand
GCATTTTGAATTGCCAGTATACATATTGAGCTCGCGTCAAATCGGTACTAAAAAGAACTTTTTAAGTTCGGATTGGTTGAGGTCAAATATAAATAAATAAATAACAAACAGGCTCGTGTGCAGGACAATAGCATGCGGGCTATCGAAAGCTCAACACAAAAACATTCATTACAATGTATTCTTCTCTTAAGCAAAAGTTAGTGAATATCGTGCCGAAAAACTCGATATCGCTTTTGAAATCGATATACAACACTGCATTTCCACTTCTTTTCTTCTTTACATTTGTTTATTAGTTAAAGGGTGTAAATAATCAAGCAAAATGGTAAAAAATTGGACGCGAATCGATCAGAGATACCATTAACAAGCATCGATTTATAGAATGTTTTTTTATTATACTTTTGCTTCATAAACTTCAAGGATTCTCGAGGGAAAAATCAATAAACATGGAGAAAAGTTTTCTTTTGATTGCACTTTTGAAAAGTGCTATAACACTCGCTGACAGTGTATGCGGTTTTATTAAAAATTTACAAGACATTGGTTGTCTTTTTTCAAAAGTTGTGTGCGCTTAGCAGTATGGTTTGGCTTTTGGAGCACATAATACCTAGTCAATATAAAGTTCAGCTACTATAATCGGTAAATTACATAAAAATTACATTTTTATGTCGATAAATAAGAACGTATAATAACATATTTTATTTTTATGCCAATAAAATATAACGATAAACGATGACTTATTTCCTTTAATCGATAAATTACATTGATCTAGTAAACAGATAAGTCATGTAAACTATATAGTAATAAAGGATCGATTGTACAAAGCTCAAGCAAAATATTTTATAGTGAAAAAGTTGTTGAGTTCCTAAAAACTCTGATACCGATAATATTTTGTCTGCTCTCTTTAGATCCAAAGGCATTTATGTTGTAGTTATCAATATGTTTTTTTTCTCTGTCTCATATATCTAAGTTTTAGAAAAAAATGAATAGAGTTACTGATATATGCTGAAGTTATGATTATAGGGAGTTATATGTAGTAATAGTTAATTACTACATCGATTAATTACTTCAGTCGATTTCGTTATACCTAGAATGAATAGAAAGAAAAGATATTTGAGTAAAACCATGTTTCTGCAGCTCATTAGTTGCATGTAAATAAGCAATGCACTTTTTTTTAATCCCTTAATTTTAGCGAAAAAAGTTTTTTCCGGTGCATAAAAAAATGGCCACGTCTTAACATCATTCGCTTTTAGTGAATTATCATAAGTTTAAATTCATTGCTTGGAATTCAATATGTTACTATTTTTATATATGATTGATTTAATTTAAATAATTTCGTTAATAATAATAAATTTTTTTTTTTAAAGGAATAACAGAAGGAAATGGATAACATCTCTTATGATGATTAGTTAAATGTTTAATTTTTGAAAGCAGTACATAACATAACATACACTCAAGAGCCAAAACATTATGACCACCTGTCAATAACGAGTTGGCCCACCTTTGGCGCGCAACACAGCTTCAACCCGCCTTGGCATGGATGCCACATTTTCCTTGGTAGATGACCGAGACAGATTGTACCAGATGCTTAAGCAATGGTCACGCAAATCCGAGATATTGCGAATTGGTAGTCTTTGAACTCTGAGCTGCCGTTCTATCGGATTGAGATCCGGTGAGTTAGGCAGACAGGGCATTAACTGGAATTCAGAATCATGTTTCTGGAACCACTCGAACATAATTTTAACCTTGTGACACGGGGCTTTATCCTGTTGGAACATTCAATTTCCAGCTGGAAAAATAGAGGCCATGTAAGGGTGCAAACTGGTCAGCAATGATGTTCAATACCCTGTAGCATTCATGGTCTGCTCTACCACAACCACGGGTCCCAGAGACGCCCAAGAGAACGTCCCCCAAAGCATAATACCGCCACCACCTGGCTGTGTATGCCCTACTGTACATTGAGGGAGCAACTGTTCGCCTGGAAGACGGCGTATCCTGACACGGCCATCGGCGTGATGAATGACAAACCATGATTCATCTAACCAGGCAACTCTCTCCCACTGATCCATGGACCAATCGCGATGTTCCCGGGCCCAGCGCAGGCGTAGTTGGAGATGACGCTTGGTCAGCAAAGGCACACGAGTAGGACGTTTGCTGCGTAGCCCCATATCCAACAGTGTCCCCTGAACAGTGTGCTCCGATACTATTCAACTTGGCCCTGCATTGTATTGGGCTGTCAGCTGAGCCTCTGTATGGCTCCGGTTTTGCTTCACCATGCGAGACAGTCTCCGACGACCTTTTTCTTTGATAGCGTGTGGACGTCCAACACCATGTCGTCTACTGCTGGTTTCACCGTCATTCATCCACTTTGCATAGGTACTAACAACTGTAGATCGCAAACAACCCACGAGTCGTGCAGTTTCGGAAATACTTGTTCCAAGCCTTCAAGCCATTACTATCTGCCCTCTATCAAAGTCGCTTAGATCCGAGGCCTTTTCCATCACACACAAAAGTAAATGAAAGAATGATTCTTCAGAATCTCCAGCAGCAGTTAAATACCACTTCCACTTGATCACGCCCCTCAGGGGGCTAACCTACTTTAGGTGAGTACGGGTGTCACAATCCCGAGGTGCCCCAGTGATCTTTTCCTTTTCCCACGGGGTTTACTGTTTTTGGTAATCACGGCTTCACGAACCCGGGGTACCCTAGTGATCCTTCTCTATTTTCGACCCTCTTTCTTGTCATTCAATTCATTCTTTCTTTCTCACTTCCCGTCTAGACCACAGGTATTAAAACAAATGTTTGGCGCAGTATAGCCGAAATCGGCTCTTGCGCCAATAAACGCCAAAATCAATCAATCAATCAATCCACTTGGTCACGTGCCTTCCACGTCATCCAGGCGAGTTCATTGCAAAATGTAGGGGTGGTCATAATGTTTTGGCTCTTGAGTGTACATAAAGTAAGCTGTACATAACATACGTTGTCAAATACTGGTACAAAAAATAGCCCGAAACAAATAAATGTGCATGGTTTATAATCGCACATACCAGCTCGACCGACTGACACCTTTTGACTGAATGAGTAATGGTGGTAGGTCTAGGCCTGTACGTGGACAACGGTCATCACATGTAGGCAGTTGACATATCGTACGGATTTCCCATTTTTTCGGAGAATACAACCGGAAATAACATTTGACCTTTGAAATTATTGGAATTATGATCTTCTAATGGCTGAGTCGAGAACGAGACGAAATCCCCACTGCGACCGAGCCCCTGGGCCCAGTTGGCCCATGCCTTAAGACGTCCCCGCATACAGCGCTAACGTGAGGGTTTTGAGCCTTGAGCATCAGCCCTTCTACACTGTACAAACTTTTTTGGTAATGATTCATTAAGTAGTGCAGCGTAATGACAACTAATTGCACCAAATTATTTTTTATAATTGAAAAATGGAAAAATTTCCCTTACATAAACTTAAATCACTTTTTGTATGTAGAAAGAAATCTTGCAAATAAAATTAAATTTGTCTAAAAATGATTTTTGTTTTCTCTTAGTCAGTGCCAATTTAAGCTGATTTCGGGCCCTGGGCGCAGATCTACGGGCCCAATTCACACTGGCGGATCGAATTTATTACCAGAAAACCAGGTTAAGTCCAGCTTATCCGGGCCTTTTCAGGACCTCCCGAGCCCCTGGGCACCCACCCCAAGCACCCTATAGAAAATCGGCATTGCTGTTAGTGGAGAAAATTTTTAACAATCATCCTATTTTGTGCAGCATTTGCAATCAATGCTTACAATTCGAATGCTTCGATTATATGTTATTGGATAATTTATTATTCAGGGGGGGAAAAGTGCAAATCGAAATCGTGAGGCAGCTGACCTAATGCAGTAAACATCTTTTCAGAGCGTTACCGGTTTATGGTCGACCTGAATATATTAGTTTTAATTTATATCGTTTGTTTTTCCATACGTAGCATCGGTGGTTCAGTGGTAGAATGCTCGCCTGCCACGCGGGCGGCCCGGGTTCGATTCCCGGTCGATGCATATGATTTCTCTTTTTTAAAATTTATTTTGCCATACTTGTATATTTTTAGTGTTATGTTTCTGATACAAATGGGTGCAAAAGACCTCGAATAAGGTTCGGAGAGGTTATAGTACATAAAAAAGTGCTCAGTGGGTGAAGGAATATTAACGTCGGACTATTCAGCTATTCGAGGGCTTTTGGTGACAGACCTCATAATTTTGAATACCTGAGCTGGCACTCCCCTTGTCCACGTCACACCGACGGGAGGACGTTTGAGCCACGACATATTTAACGCGCATCGACCCCTTCTGCACGGCGAGTCTTCGGCGGTAGTGCTCAGTGGGCACAAGCACTATAAAAAATCCGCCTATCAACCTGCAGAAAATCAATCGTCCAACAGAATTTATTGATAGAAGATTATATTAAATTTATTGATAGAAAGATGCCACTTCTTCCATGAGCATATGCAAGCTACTTTTATTACTCATTTATTTCTTCATACTTTCTCCTTTTGTAATTGAAGCGGTCATTTATATATATATATATATCTATATATATAAAGGAGAAAAGCGACTCACTCACTCACTGACTGACTGACTGACTGACTGACTGACTAATCACGAAATCTCTGGAACTATTCAACCTACAGACTTGAAATTTGGTAGACATGTTCCTTTGATAGAGTAGACATCAGCTAAGAAAGGATTTTCCGAAATTCGAAACGCAAGGGGCGTTACGGGGGGTTAAGGGCTTTAATAATAATTGTTTCCATGTTTAAACTACTTGATGTACAATCTTGAAATTGGGTAAGCGGATTCCTTTCAGAGAGTAGAGATCCGCTACAAAATGAGTTTGGTGAAAATCGACCCCCAAGTGGCGTTGCAGGGGCTTAGGGGGCGTTATAGATAATTATTTCCATTTTTAAACTATTTGACGCACTCTCTTTAAATTTGATATATATATATATATAGATTCCTTTCGTAGAATAATGATCAGTTACAAAACGGGTTTTGTGAAAACAGACTTCTAAGTAGCGTTGCGGGGATTAAGGGGCGTAATAGATAAATATATCCGTTTTTAAACTACTTCACCTACCTGCTTGAAAATTGGTAGGTAAGTTTCTTTCATGGAGTAAATATCCGCTACAAAATGGGTTTTGGGAAAATTGACCCCCAAGGGGTGTTGCAGGGGCGGGGGTTTAAGGGGCGTTATAAATTCCGCTTTTTAAGTTATTAGACGTACAGTCTTGAAACTTAGTAAGCAGATTCCTCTCATATCGTAGAGATACGCTAAAAATGGGTTTCGTGAAAATTGCTCCCAAGTGGCGTTGAGGGGCTTAAGGGGCGTTATAGATAATTATTTCCATTTTTAAACTATTAGACGCACAGTCTTTATATTTGATAAAGAGATTTCTTTCATAGAGTAGAGATCAGCTATAGGAAGGTTTTGTGAAAACAGACCTCTAAGTGGCGTTGCAGGGGAATAAGTGGCGTAGGAGATAAATATTTTCGTTTTTAAACTATTTGACCTACCTGCTTGAAAATTGGTAGGAATGTTTCTTTCATGGAGTAAATATCCGCTACAAAACGGGTTTGGAGAAAATTGACCCCCAAGGGGTGTTGCGGGGGGGTTAAGAGCAGATATAAATAATTATTTCTTTTTTTAAACTATTAGACTCACAGTCTTGAAATTTGGTTAGCAGATTCCTCTCATAGGATAGAAATACACTGCAAAATGTGTTTTGTGAAAATCGACCCCTAGGTGGTGTTGCGGGGGTTCAAGGGCGTTATTGATAATTTTTTTGCATTTTTAATTAATTGGACGCACAGTCTTTCAAATTTTGCTAAGCAGATTCCTTTCATAGAGTGCAATTCCCCTACAAAATGGGTTTTGTGAAAACAGACCCAGAAGTGGCGTTGCGGGGGCTCAAGTGGCGTTATAGACAATTATCCCCATTTTTAAACTGTTAGACGTACAGTCTTGAAATTTGATAAGCAGATTCCTTTCGTAAAGTAGAGAACCGCTACAAAATGGGTTTCGCGAATATCAACTACCAAGTTTAATTTCGGGAGATTAAGAGGCGTAATCGATAAATATTTCCATTTTTAAACTACTTGATCATCCTGTTTGAAAATTGGTAGGCATGTTCCTTTCATGATACCTCTAACAAAGAGTAAAATGAAAATTGACCCCCAAAGATGTTTGCGAGGTGTCAAGAGGAGTTACAGAAAAAAATTCCTGTTTTTGTTAGACCCAAATACTTGAAATTTGTTAAGCATGTTTCTTTTGTTGAATAGGGATCCACTAAGAATAAATTTTAAGCAAATCAAGTTCTGGGGGGTTGCAGGGGGTTACTGGGACGTATTGACAAAAAAAGTTACTTTTTTCGAGCTACAAGGACTATAATAATGAAATTTGGTTTGCATTTTTCTTTTGTTGAATTGAAATCCTTTAAGAGCGGTAATTTTGGAAAACGGCTCTCAACGGGATTACGGGGATATTTATAGGAAAACTTTTGCTTTTTTCTGTTAGATTTAGACTTGAAATTTGGCTTGCATGTTCGATTTACGGAGTAGAGATCCACCGAAAATTGGTTTTGCGGGAATCCACTTGGTTTTTGAGTTACGAAAGAGCAAACATCATTCTATGCTTCAATTTTAGAGATTTTTAGAAAATACAAATTAGATGAGTTCTGCCCTTTTTTTTATCAACAGGTGACAGTTACAGGTATAAGTATATTTTTCAATTCAATCGAATTCTTAATGCTAGGACTTAGTTATCAATAATTTATACATATATATAAGCAGTAAAAAATTTATAAAACATCATGAAATACCCAGCGAAGCGGGCGGGTAACAGCTAGTATATATATATATAAGCAGAGCTTTATTTCTATTAGCGTCACATGTTGAATCTGTGTGAGAGTTATTGACAACAGACCTCTTAATTTCGAACCTCGGTCAAGTGACGAGGACACTATGGGAGCTGGCAGCCCTCTTTGCAAACTTCTACACCATCCCAACATGAGGACCATGATAGATTTAAGGTACATCATGCCCTCTACAAGGTAGATCGTTAGTGGACTAGGATTCAAACCCTAGACTCGACAGGATTAACGATGGACACGAGTGCTTTGTCATGACCATTCGGCTACCGCGTTCTCTGATTTCTCTGTCGTCCATCCGGTATAGTGGTTAGTGACGCTGTATCGTAGGGCCTGGGTTCGAATCGCGGAGAAGACATGGATGTTTGTAAATGTATAGTGCCTTTGCAGCATTGGGTACTTTAAATAACTGTCGAGCCGCAAATCTTGTGAGGTTGTTTGGAAGGAGAAGAGAGGTAGGAGGCCATTGATCCTCCCCCAGGGTGCTCTCCCTCAAAATTGGGGTGGAACCGAGCTAAATCGTACTGTCACCTGAATGGTGCTCAAGACTACGGCCGATGACAGACGTACATCTAGCCACTTACCATGATGAATTTCGTGGGCCTGAATCTGACGCAGTCGAGATCAGGCGGCATAAGAAACAACACGACCGATTTCTCTAATAATCCCACAAAAATTTCTGCCGCAGATGTTTTGTGCATTGCGCTGTATGTGGGCAAGCGTTGTCCTGGATCAACACAACACCAGCACAGAACATCTGTCACCTCTGGTTCGGAATGGCAAGGCGAAATTTCTGCAGTGATGCACAACAATAGTACCCATTCGTTGAAAACTAACCTCCGAAACCGGAAAACCATTCATATCAGTTTCTGTCAGGTCCTACACTGGAATTCATTGTGACATGATTGTATCATCTACTTCTTAGTTTTCAGGGCTAAGTCATCCTGTCGTATCACCTGGAACGGTCACATGTCAAAGAATTCATTGGTTTCTTTGTGGTGTAACAGTAGAAAAGTAAATGCTTTCCTCTGTGTGTTCATTTGGCTTTGTGTTCAGGAAAGAAGTTCTCCCTAAAGTGGTTAAACATTTCTAAAACAACAGGTACTTTGTGAATCAAGAGATTCACAATCGGCAAAAGAAAGATTTACCATCTTTGGTCTCTAAAATAACTTAAAGTATACGACTACCCTAAAATTGTGAATTTTGCCAAAATTGATAAAAAAAAAAATTGATTTTATTCTATAGACCATCTTATTAGCTTTATTAAAATACCAAGTTTATTATTTTCCGTTCTCTAGAACAAAAACTACAAGTGTTTTAGTAAAAGACGATGTCATTTACTTTAAGCTAGCTAGATGTCATACTTTAAAATTAGTTGTACTCGAAATGTTTTTTTTTTTTTTTTGAAAATGCTTAAACAAGGTCAGCGATTGCTGAAAAAGTTTTTAAAATAATGAACTGAAATTTTTTTGTGTATGTTCTGTATAATAGAAGTTTTTTAACCTTCAGATATATCAATCACTATTTTATTACAAAATGTACAGCCCCTTATGTGAATATAATCACTGGTTTTTAAAGCAATTTCATATAACTAAAAAAAGTACTCTAGTTTTTGTAAAAATTAAAAATATCTTATCTGAAGGTCATTTCAAAAATGAATAACACAGCAACACATCAAAATTGAAAAAGTAAAAAAATTTGTTCATAAACTTGGTACAGAATGGGTGGAATTTATGTTATTTTTTGTAAAAATCTTTATCCATTTCAGTAATAATAATTTCCTTTTCACTTCTTAACTTTAGCATATTTTTCTTAATGTACTAAACAAATCTGAAAACAACAACAAAAAAATCTCCATATCTCCATTTTTTTTAAAAAAAAGTTGTCGCAAGTAGTCTGATACCTCAAACGTAAGAAATGGAGAAATGTCAAATAACATTTACGATATACCAGCTAGCCGCCCATCCGGTATAGTGGTCAGTGAAGCTGACTGCGGTGCCGCAGGGACTGGGTTCGAATCCCGGAGAAGGCATGGATGTTTGTATTGTAATCCTTTCTTCTGTCTGTGTTGTTTACCCCCGTGTTATACGTTCGGTGGTGCACGGGGTTTATAAATGTTTAAAAAAAAAAAAAAAAAAATATACCAGCTAGGATTCTACTTGACATGCGCACTCGGCAACATTCGAAATTTATCGCCTATCATCTGTAGGCGTTAAGGGAAACATACTTTCTAGATGGCCCTCGTGCATGCATATACACATAAATGCACAATAAGAGAGAAAAAAGGCATATATCATACATGTGATGACGAAATAGTTAAAATTACAAATAATTTAAGGGGTAACAATAAGAAAAAAATAAGTACCTTGGAAAAAAAATGCCGAATAATATTGTTAATTACAGCCGCTCAGTCAGTATGGTGGATACGACCATCGGCTTGTAACGGTGGGGGCTCGGATTCGAATCCCGAATAAGGCACGGATGGGAAAAGAAGGAAAGGAAAAGGGAATTCGGGAAAAGAAGTCGGACTTTCACCTGAAATGAATTCCCGTCTCGATTGAAAAGCAGCACACCCCTTTTGTTATATGCTGGGATAATATTTTGCAATAAAAAATCTATATTCTTCTGTTTGTATTCTATGTGTTTCTGATCTTCCCCTCGTTTTTCATATGTATCCCAGGATAAAAACACACAATAATAACATTGTTAATTACATTTGATTGTCTAACATTTGTTAAAAAACCTTTTTTTTTTAAAAAAAAAAAAATGTCTATAGACGAATGTGTTTTTGACTATGTGTTACCAAAATAAAATTTTTTCCGGCATTAAAGATCATGAAAAGTAAAAAAAAAAGCACGTTTCGATATTTGTGTTACAATAGACTTGCCTTTTAATAGACCTCAATTTTTCTTTTATTTGTCTCCTTTCCCTTCTATTTTAAAATTATTTCCTGATTCTTTCCTTTCTCCTTTTTTTTTCTATTTTAAAAGTACTTAATTTCATACAAACTGTCAAGATTAACTAGCAAGAGAAACAAATATTTCATTATAAAATTTTTAAATTCTACATTTATAAACAACGTTGCCGTGGATTTAACGATTATTCCTAATGGCATCGGTAACTTTTAATAATGAAATCACAAGATCAAAATCCAACATCGATTATGCATCAAATAAAAATATACACGAACATAAATTACATAGCAGAAATACGGGAAATAAACAGGGGTTGTCGAGCAGCAAAGAAGACTCACTTGAGGTACTCCTGCAGACAGGAATCGCAGAACTTGTGGTAACAGTGGATATCTGCACCGGATCCCTCATGGGCATCCTGCAAATAGAGCAATACAAATCCTTCCGCTTATGCTGGACACGAAACCGGCAGCCGTATCCAGGCATAGTCCGGGCGAGTGATCCGGCAGCACGTGGTTCCTCGCCGTCCGAGGGGGGTCGTCAGAACGAAAAGAAGCGGGAAAAAAGCAGCGGGATTTTTCGCGAGGCAGAACAGAATCCGTTTCTGGAATCGATTGGTGGTCTTGCGCAGAAAGACTCCGGGATGAGTGATTTCTCCATGGAATGAGGATTACCACGTGTGCCTTAGTGGTGTGGCAATGGGAAAATGTCGAAATGCAGCCCCGGTATTGAAGAGTTTGATTTTGTGTAAAGACGTGTTTAAGTCCCTTGCCCGACTCTTCGGTGCTAATGTTTTTGTTTTTTAAGTAATTGAAACTAGAAAGTATATAACTTATATGTTTTTTCTTAGAGAGAGAAGAACATATAAGAAAACTTTTTATTCTAAGAATTATGGACCTAAACAAAATTTAATAAGAAAAGGGATGGATATAAGTGTGTTTAAATGAATATCGGGCTGATTTAAAAGGCTACTATTTAATTATTTTTAGCAATAAAATTTTGCATATATGCTGAAAGTAAAAATATTTGTTTGGCAAGGAAAACTGTTCATGAAAAACAAATTTATAAAAAATATTACGTGATACGCATCAGTTTTAATATTACAATAAGTAATATATATATATATATATATACTAGCTGTTACCCGCCCGCTTCGCTGGGTATTTCATGATGTTTTATAAATTTTTACTGCTTATATATATGTATAAATTATTGATATCTAAGTCCTAGCATTAAGAATTCGATTGAATTGAAAAATATACTTATACCTGTAACTGTCACCTGTTGATAAAAAAAAAGGGCAGAACTCATCTAATTTGTATTTTCTAAAAATCTCTAAAATTGAAGCATAGAATGATGTTTGCTCTTTCGTAACTCAAAAACCAAGTGGATTCCCGCAAAACCAATTTTCGGTGGATCTCTACTCCGTAAATTGAACATGCAAGCCAAATTTCAAGTCTAAATCTAACAGAAAAAAAGCAAAAGTTTTACTATAAATATCCCCGTAATCCCGTTGAGAGCCGTTTTCCAAAATTACCGCTCTTAGCGGATTTCAATTCAACAAAAGAAAAATGCAAACCAAATTTCATTATTATAGTCCTTGTAGCTCAAAAAAAATAATTTTTTTTGTCAATACGTCCCAGTAACCCCCTGCAACCCCCCAGAACTTGATTTGCTTAAAATTTATTCTTAGTGGATCCCTATTCAACAAAAGAAACATGCTTAACAAATTTCAAGTATATGGGTCCAACAATTAAAAACAGGAATTTTTTTCTGTAACTCCTCTTGACCCCTCGCAAACATCTTTGGGGGTCAATTTTCATTTTACTCTTTGTTAGAGGAACTCTATTTCATGAAAGGAACATGCCTACCAATTTTCAAGCAGGATGATCAAGTAGTTTAAAAATGGAAATATTTATCGATTACGCCTCTTAATCTCCCGAAATTAAACTTGGTAGTTGATATTCGCGAAACCCATTTTATAGCGGTTCTCTACTTTACGAAAGGAATATGCTTATCAAATATCAAGACTGTACGTCGAACAGTTTAAAAATGGGGATAATTGTCTATAACGCCACTTGAGCCTCCGCAACGCCACTTCTGGGTCTGTTTTCACAAAACCCATTTTGTAGGGGAATTGCACTCTATGAAAGGGATCTGCTTAGCAAAATTTGAAGACTGTGCGTCCAATTAATTAAAAATGCAAAAAAATTATCAATAACGCCCCTTGAACCCCCGCAACACCACCTAGGGGTCGATTTTCACAAAACACATTTTGCAGTGTATTTCTATCCTATGAGTGGAATATGTTAACCACATTTCAAGACTGTGAGTCTAATAGTTTAAAAAAAGAAATAATTATTTATATCTGCCCTTAACCACCCGCAACACCCCTTGGGGGTCAATTTTCTTCAAACTCGTTTTGTAGCGGATATTTACTCCATGAAAGAAACATTCCTACCAATTTTCAAGCAGGTAGGTCAAATAGTTTAAAAACGAAAATATTTATCTCTTACGCCACTTATTCCCCTGCAACGCCACTTAGAGGTCTGTTTTCACAAAACCCTTCTTATAGCTGATCTCTACTCTATGAAAGAAATCTCTTTATCAAATATAAAGACTGCGCGTCTAATAGTTTAAAAATGGAAATAGTTATCTATAACGCCCCTTAAGTCCCCTCAACGCCACTTGGGGGCAATTTTCACGAAACCCATTTTTAGCGTATCTCTACCCTATGAGAGGAATCTGCTTACTAAGTTTCAAGACTGTACGTCTAATAACTTAAAAATAGGAATTTAGAATGCCCCTTAAACCCCCCGCCCCCACAACACCCCTTGGGGGTCAATTTTCCCAAAACCCATTTTGTAGCGGATATTTACTCCAGGAAAGAAACTTACCTACCAATTTTCAAGCAGGTAGGTGAAGTGGTTTAAAACGGATATATTTATCTATTACGCCCCTTAATCCCCCGCAACGCCACTTAGAAGTCTGTTTTAACAAAACCCGTTTTGTAACTGATCATTATTCTACGAAAGGAATCTATATATCAAATTTAAAGACAGTGCGTCAAATAGTTTAAAAATGGAAATAAATATCTATAACGCCCCCTAAGCCCCTGCAACGCCACTTGGGGGTCGATTTTCAGCAAACTCATTTTGTAGCGGATCTCTACTCTCTGAAAGGAATCCGCTTACCCAATTTCAAGATTGTACATCAAGTAGTTTAAACATGGAAACAATTATTATTAAAGCCCTTAACCCCCCGTAACGCCCCTTGCGTTTCGAATTTCGGAAAATCCTTTCTTAGCTGATGTCTACTCTATCAAAGGAACATGTCTACCAAATTTCAAGTCTGTAGGTTGAATAGTTCCAGAGATTTCGTGATTAGTCAGTCAGTCAGTCAGTCAGTGAGTGAGTCGCTTTTCTCCTTTATATATATAGATATATATATATATATATATATAAAATTAAGCAATTCCTTCTTTGAATTGAATGAATAGAAAGTATTTTATTAACGATTGAAAATTTGAACAAGATTATATAGGGAGATAGTGAACTAAAATAGTAGGAATTGGAAAAAAAAAGCATGATTTGTCTGCATTGTTGTAACAATGCACACCTGGTTTGGCTAGTTAGGCTGAAAAACCGATTTTCGACGCCAACTTTTGTCCTTGTTTTAACAGTTACATTGTTACAACAATGGAGACGAATCTAAGTTGGCGTCAAAAACCGGTAATTAATTTAATTGATCAACCGATAATATTTGAAAAAACTGTATCAACATCAAGTGTCATCGACTACAAGTTAAAAAAATATATTTGAACTTGATTGGATAAATAGAAAGTATTTTATTAACAATTAAAAATTTGAACAAGATATATATATAAAGAAATAAATATTTATATTGGGAGAGAGTGAACTAAAAGTAGGAAAAGAAAGGAAAAAAAAAAAAAAGAAACGAGCCTTACAGTAGTCGCATACGATGTGTAACATCTGACATGTTATCGTGGTAAATTTGCAATAGCGACTTATATCCTGAAAAAAATTAATCGAGTATGATTGGAAATAATTTTCTACGGAATAGTTATATCTTTAATGAAAATTTTAATTAACACAAGGAGTAATGCAATTTTTTATCCAAAATAATTATTCTTGTTCAATTTGGGGAAGAGCGGTAATGATAACTTATGATAACTAAAATATGACTCATATACTTGTGATTTCGAAGTATTTAAAAACCGTTGAAAAATAACGTCAATAACAGTATCACTGTTAGTTGTCCAGACATTTCGAATTGTGTTCATTTCGAGCTTGAGTTCATCATTCAAAAAAGCTACGAGTGGCTCGGCTTCTAGCAAACTGAAGTTAACTTTAAAATCACCACTTAAAATCATGGGAAGCGAGTAAAAGTTTTTTTTTAAGAGCAGAACCACCTTCTGTATATAATAAAAAGAAAAAAATGCAGGAAATCTTTAATTTTTTGAACCGTTTGATTCGGAGAAATGTATACGACCACCGATACCACTGTTTGTCCATTTTCAAATGAGCAATCTGCCTCGTATATGTCCCCAATATCTTGACAAACAATAGCCAGTCCACTTGTTTGACGATAAGTAATATCCATATGAGGATTCACAACATGTGAGTTGTTCTGTTTGCGATATATCGCAACACCAGCTGTTCTGTGGCCCGGTCGTTCAAATGTTACGCAGCAATAGAAGTTAGGTATCGAAACACGTTCGTCATTATCTAACCACGCCTCTGCTAACATGAGTAACGTACCATTTTGTGAAATAACGTCGAAATCTGTTTGGTGAGCTCTCAGACATTGACAACTGAGCGTAAGGATCGCAAGTTTATCCTTGGTGAAGTCTAATAAGACTTGTGGTATGTGCGAAGTGGATTTAGAGTCAAGCGCAAACGAAACCGAGTTTTCGATTTAGAATCTTTTGAAATGCTTAATTAAACAATATGAAAAAGGCTGGCGGTTATTGATGGCTACTTGAGTTGGACCCCACGTGATATATCTTTACAAGATCCAGCTAAAGGACTTAGCGCGCTGATTGGTCAAATTGAATACTTCCTGTTACACATTTCCGTCCCTTTCCATGAAATCACTCCCACAAATCTCCACCAACCGAGAGGAAAGATGTTACACATCAAAAAAGCTTTATAGATGCAGCTGATTTTTTTAGAAGTCAGAATACAAACATTGGAACAATAGATATATAATTGTAAAATTAAGTTCATGTATTTATAAGTTTTTAAGAATTTTTTTTTCTATCTCCAAAAGGAAATAATGAGATTTTTTTCTCGGGAAAAGTATTTTGAAAGTTAGCTTATTAAGACTGTTTATTTCGAACCTCTGTCAAGAGACGAGGGCAACACTTGAGATAGTTGCCCCTCCAAATTTTACACCACGCCATCATGAGTACTTAATTTCTCGACAGATTTGTGCATCAACTGCTTTATGTGGAGGGAACCAGAACCAGAAGGCGAACCGATGACTCGATTAGACTACGTCAGCCACGAGTTTGTGACCATGACCACTCGGTTACCATAGAAAATGTACAGGAAAATCGAATAAAGAATCACATACAGAATCTCGTAAGTTTTTCTTCGTCCAATGTGAATTTTATTTGATTTTGCGTTAATGACGCACTTCAGAGCAACTCGACAGCTGTTAGTGGGGGATCAAAAATTTTGAACCTCGGATCCAAGGAACAAAATTATGAGACGACACCTGAACTGACAACCCACTCTCCAAACTTCCACAAAACACCAGCGTGAGTACTTTTAACACCATGATATTTAATGAGCATCAGTCTCTCAACTCGGCGAGCTTTTAGTAACTTAATACATCACCAAATAAACAAACCAAAATAATTAATAATTAAAAATATCTCTTTATATATTATACGACATTTACTTTTAATAAAAATTCTTTATAACAAAAAGAGCAATTGTTCCAAATTATACATTCTAAAACATAAAATAAACTATAATTTAAATTTTTGAAAGTAATAAAAAATCACATTAAGAGGATAATGTGGAAATCGAATAATCTTTGACAAGTTGCGTTCAAGAATTTTTGTAGAATTATAAAAATTTCAGGCAAAAAAGTAATTAATGGTATCAGAGATGCTTTTTTTTTCTTTTTAAAAAATTAAATTAAGTAAATCTCTTGATAAATTCGATAAGTATTTAAAAATTGTATTAGATAGCTGTACGTTCTACAGTTCTAGTGTCCTTATATTAAAAAAAAATGTATGGTAGTTATATGTACTGTCTTAAGCACTTATCGTGCTTCTTACTCTTTTTGACATTTAGCGTATTTTTTCCCTTTGTATAAATAGGGTGTGTCGTAAGTTATTTCTAGATGGCATTTTGAAAATGGATCAGCCACTTAAAATTCTTGAAGGTCAGTTTATTATTTTTTTTAATGATTATAAGAATAAAATATACGCAACATTGGCCGTAGCTAGTCCAAAGTGGGTCCTGTATCAAAATTCCTTCGATGGCCCCTAAAAGTTTTAGTTTTGTTTAGCTTTCCCATGTTAGGGCCCCTTTAGCTAGGGCGCCTCGAAACATTGATACGGCAGTTGTTGCGCGCTTGATATGCAATTAATTATTTGTAAAAAGCACCGCAAAATTTCGGCAATGATTAAAAATTATGAAATCGCGCTCGCGGCGAATAGGCTTACAAATAAAATTAATTTTGAAGCCAAAATGTTCATATTCAGCAAAATTGTAAAATCGATTAAAATTCTAGAGAATATAAGCAATAAAGAGTTGCATGCATCAAACCATCTACTATCAAATTAATCCGCAAAGTCATTTCTATAGGTTCATAAAAATCCGAGTCTTCTAATCCTAAAAAATATTTTTCTCTTTCGGAGAAAAAACAAAATCTATTTCACACTCAATTTCTCGGTTACTTGTGATGGGAGGCTGGCCGACAATTTAGTTGGCCCCCAAATAATCAGTAATTTGTATAGCCCCCTTGTTTACAGGATGTTGTTTAAATTCCTCGGTCGGGGACCGAGGAACGCAAGGGTGAGAACACAGGGTTGAACTCACTCATAAATTTGGGTAAACTTTGTAACTTTGCACTTGATTACTGTCCAATGACGAGGCTGGACAAAGAGTGCGCGCAAGCACAAAGGGTGGAATTTGCCCTCACTTAAAAGGGGGTGCCGAGGACAATTAGAGGCAGATCAGAGCAGATTAGATTTTTCATGTCAGAATAAACTCTTCTCTTTCGAAGAATTAGGTAGGCTTGATCGGCGGAAATGCCAGACCTCCCATCATCTTGTCTCCCGTTTCAGATAAGTGAAATTCTTATTGTTTGTTCATAGTTCTTATTCTTCAATCTTAATAGTGCTTAATCTAAATTTCGTAATGTGTTTTAATTTGTAATAAACTAATTTAATTTAATTTTAATCCGAGTAATGTCATTAGTTTGCGTTGTCTCAATAATTCATTTAAAGTACTAGCCACTATCATGATGCGGACTAAGTTAAATAAGCGAACCTGGGTAGTTGTTAAGATGTTAGTTTAAAGTAAAATTAGTCAGCGCCGCATCACTTGCTATTTTGAATTCGTGAAGGTAATATTAATTTCTGGCGCGAGCTGTTGGTCTCGGATCATCCTTGGCTGCTGTTGTGGAAGGTCATTTATCGTCCCACCTTTGCTCTTTTGCAATGCGTTTTACACTAAGACCTGAGAGAATTCCCCCTCCGGACAGTCATACAGCGACTGTCCTTTATGTTTGCAACTAGCAGAAAAGATCACCCCATACCACCTTCCTACGAAGAAAAGCATTTTAGTAGTTCAGGGACTTTGTGAACGGCACTTAGAGGTGGACTTTTCAGTTATTAGTACAATTTATATACACTCTCCCTTTTCTATAACAGCAGAAGGGTCTCGTCGTTTTCTGTGACTCAAAAAAGCAGCTCTCCAGCAATTCTAATGGTGATTCATGGATTATTGAAGAGATTTTCACTCGTCTGTTTAGATTACAGGAGTTAGATAAAGTCTGCTTCCTCCAATGGTTTACCTGCACATGTTGACATTACTGGTAATGAAAATGCGGATAAACTGGCGAAAGAAGCTAGAAATCTTAACAATGGCAACTTTTATACGCAAAAAAATGCTGTCACAAATTTCAAATTGAAAGAGATATCAATTCATGTAAAGCATCAAATCTGTAATATAAGTGTAGACCGCCTTATAACAAAGACCATTGCTACGCTCAGAGGAATAACCTTTGATAGGGATGGTAGAAGAACATATAGGAATTGTGATAACTATTTAGATAGAGAGCTTACACCTGTTCATATTTTTAACTGTCCAGCTATTCTTGCTGCTCTACAAGAAATAGGGGAACTTTTCTCGTCAACAAACCTCTATGTGGACAATATTGCACAGACTGCCAAAACAGTCATCTGGCCCCATGGTACTGTCTGATTTGGCCCTATCTGGATACATCATCATCAATATACACATCCTTTGAAAAACTGAGCATAATTTGTTTTTCGTTGATGTCATCCTTAGTCTCTATTTGACGTATGTGTACTTGAGCTCTTGTATCTCTAATGATTTATTAGGGATGCTT
>BMAO01019956.1:0-28344 GCA_019973975.1 Trichonephila clavata | reverse complement strand
TCAAAGCATTAGCAAAACAAAAAGAAAATCATGACTTCCACAATTATTTTTACCAAAAATACCTCTGCAAAAAAAGAAAAAATTCAGACGAATTCGAAGAACAAAAAAAAAAAACTTTCTCTGATTAGAAAAGCTATTCTGTTGACGTTTGTTTCAAAATCATTTACACAGCTGCTGTTTCCCACAAAAATAAAAATAACTGGAAGCCGCAGTAACGTTTGCAGTTATTACTTTTTTTAGAAGCGTAAGCGAATTACTAATAGCCCTTTATTCCTACGGCTCAGGCGATATCGTCCCAGAAATGGGTTTAAAGTCTCCACCCAAAGCCACAAAAAGAAAAAGAAAATTTTATTTATAGTTTTTCGCTTTGGAGTTTTCCGAAATCCGTTCCGTTCTGAGCACACATAACTTCTCCCCTTTTCAATTACTTCGCTTCAGTTTATTTGTAGCCGTTCGCCGAAATTTGAGATTTGCGTGTTGCAACTCACCTGCCGTGAAAACCGGATAGGGTGATAATGTCAACACACCACAAGAATTCTGGACGGAAATCCATTTGAATACGTCAACACTATTATTAATACGCTCCAATAAGTCTTTTCACTGGTTTTTTTGTTATGTGTTATTCGGCCTGGCAATATTTTTTTCTATCTCTCTATGTGAATTCATTTCGGTGAGTTCACCTCTGACGGGCTTTGTATCGGATATCATTGGGAAAAATAAATAAGAAAACAATCAGATTTGAATGGATCACTGGTCTGTGAAGAATTTTCATTAGTCTTACTTCTTAAAATTATTAGGTATGTCATTGACTCTGCTCTTATTTCGTACTCAGTTTTTTTATTCGATTTTTTAAAAGATTTCAAAATAATGAAAATTCATGATTGCAGAGCTAATCCTAATCTATTATATTGCTAAAATCATCTTAAGAGATTGTAATTTGCAATAAAAGTCATTAAGAATAACTATTTGTGCATTTTTGAAAAATATTTAGAGCAGTAAATACACATTTTGTAATAAAATATTTAAAAATTTGCCTCATTCGTTAATATGAATAGTTAACAAAATTATTTGATGAATTCTTCTAATTATTTTTAAAATATGAAGTATATTAGAACCTTATACCACAAAGTGGCGCTTACCCTGTAGGTCGGAGGTTAGTAAAATTATTAATCCCTTTTTCAAATCGTACTATTAGTTCACACTCTCCCAGTAGCGCACACAAAAATTTTCAAGGGGTCCATGGTCGAAAGTTACCTAACTCGTATCATACCTCAAGACAACACCAATTGATTCTTCTAATTTTGACAAAAAACAGTAAAAAATAAATTATGGAATAATTAATTAGCATTAATTAATAAAATAAATTGTTAATTACACGTATTTAATTAAATGTTACGTTATATATATATATAGGATTATCATCAATCAGAAAAAACTCAAGGGCTTTGGAAGGGGGTCTGGACCCCCCACCCCTTATGTGCGCCACTGCACTCTCCCTATATATATATATATATATATTATTATATATATAATGTATATATATATATATTTATATATATATATATTTATTTATTTATATATATATATATATATTATATATAAATATATATATATATATATATATATATATATATATATATATATATATATATATTTATATATAAATATATTTATATATTTATTTATATATATATATATATATATATATATTTATATATATATATTTATATATATATATTTATATATATTTATATATATATATTTATATTTATATATATATATATTTTATTTATATATATATTTATATATATATATATATATTTATATATATATATTAAATATATATATATATATATATATATATATATTTATATATTTATATATATATATATATTTATATATTTATATATATATATATTTATATTTATATATATATATATATATATATATATATATATATATATATATATATATATATATATATATATATAAATCCCATTTGAGATGGCATAATTTCTGAAAATGTGATTTCTTTTAACTATACTATTTTACTGGAGTACTTAAATGAAATTAATGAATAAATACTAACACACCAAATTACAGCTTAAAAAAACTAAAAAGCACCCTTTCATAGTTAATCGAACTAAGTTGTAACTTAATCTTTTAGTCGCAATATCTGGAAATGCTATCTGGAATTAGTCGTCAGAATCTGAAGATAGGAAATCGTTAGTCCTGACAGAGACGGATCAAGGTAGTTGGAGGCCCCTGGCGGTAAAAGGTTTGAGGCCCATGGGCTTTAGAGTCGGAAAACTAAAATAGTGTTGTTGTTGCTGCTGCTTTTTTCACCTGATCGATAGTAACATCAGATCAAGATCCACGAAATTCATCGCGGCTAAGGGATAGAATTTTACGCCTGTCGTTAGTCTTAGCATTATACTAAAATAGTGAAAAGTCGCTTACTTTAAATTCTCAAAATAAAATGTATTGCTAAAACTCATCCAATAAAGAAAAGTCTTAACTGTATAAAAGAAAAAATTAAAAACGTTACTTAACAGCTTACAGTTTTGCTGCACTGTTTGATTTCTTTGGCAAATTCATCAGTTATTTTTACCATATCTATTTTGTCCAAAGCATTTTATTCTGTATATAATATGGCCATGTTGTTCAATTTGTCTTTTCTCCCATTTCTTAAATTATTTTTAACGCGCTTTAAAACTAAAAAAATCATTCACCTGATGCATTCGATTTCGGTATTGTTAAAAATATTTTCAAAAGTTTTTCAACATTAGGATTTCTTTTGCATCTTTATAAATTTCTAGCTGGGGTTTCATTGTATCTTTGTTTTCTTTTCATTTCTTGTTCCAAGGTGGCGTAGTTGGTTTGTCGCTGGCCTTCTACATTCATCAAGCTTGGGGCCCCTACCAGCCCTGGGGGCCGCCAGGTCCGACACCCGCTTAATCCGCCACTGAGTCCTGATGATTCTGATCAAGACAATGGAACAAAATTATGAAATTATTGTATTGTCATCGGACCTGAGCACGTGAGCAAAATTTCGAATTAATCTGACCTTTTAAAATGGGTATAAATGGAGTTCAAAGATTCCGTTACATACAAGTGAAGCTTATAAAAGGGGGTGTCAAAAATAATAGACCACCACCATATACAGAAAGGGAAAGGGAAAATTGCAAGGAAAATCGCTTGCTATTTTTGAATTGTGATTCTGTCATACGAATATACATACTTATATTAATAGTAATTATTTAATAAAAAATAACTAAAATAAAATTTTCTTTGTTGACCTAAACAGGAATTGAATTAATTTTATATATATATATATTACTTATTATATGAAAAACATGGCCATGAACCCGCAGTTGAAATAGCTATTTCAATACATAATAGAAAAAAATAGTAATTTAACTTTGATGCTTGAGTAGCAAACGTTGACATAAAGCATTGTAATATCTGAAGTATATTTATTCTATGAAATTTGCATTAAAATATAGAAACACATTTTTTTTAACCCAATGTGATGGTTATCGTCGTAACAATACAAAAAATGATACTGCTTTACGTTCGAAACTAAGAACAATTTATTGCATTCACTTCACCTATCGATCATTAACAAAACAAAATGAAACTTTTGATTAGATGTACAACTCTTTTACACTGCCCTATTTTAGACTAGTTATTGCATGCAGTGTGGCGAGATTCCACTCCTATTTAAAACCTGCACCCGCGATTTGCCCGATCTCCCCTGTGTGTGTGACGCTTGCTTTACTTGTACTTTATGTTCTTATCTAAAAAATTTAGTTTTTATTCAAAAAAATTTTAACACCTAAAAAGTATTAACTTATTTTAATTTTTATAATACTGGAAATGGTAGCGTAACGGAGAACATTTGGACCCCTCTGCAGAGTCAGGTTTCGGGCACCCAAATTGGATTTTACAAAAGGTAAGTACTTGGTGGCAGTCAGACTTTGTGCCTTCTAGATCCCTGAGCCACCCGCGATACGGGGGTTGTAGGGGTGTACGTTACGCCACTGCGGAAATGGGTCACAGATATTTTACTTTATATTAAACCTTTCGTGGACCCTCTAACATTGTCAACGCACCCCAAAATTAATTTTAATCTCCCGTGGACTCCCTTGACAGTCACAAAAATCTCCAGGGGCTTGTAGGATTCCTTTTGGGAACTTAAGCTGTAGATTATATGATCTTTAATTTAATCAAGCATTTTTAGTACCACCTGCCGGTAAACAAATGAGCAGAGACGTCTTAAAACTTGTTGAGGCCCTGGGCTCCTTCGTAAAAGTAGGCCCTGGGCCCCTACACAAATTTAGGCCCCACCTATGACCCTTAAAAGTAGATAGTACATAGCATACGTGGTCAAATACTCGTACAAACAGTAGCCATAAACAAACAAATGTACATGACTTACAATCACATATCGGCTCGATCGACCGCCGATGGACGACGGTCATCGCATAGTAATACATTCTTGCTACTGTTGCCAGTTGACAAATAGTCGAAAGTTCCCAGTTTTTCGGAGAATACAACCGGCAATAACATTATACCGTTGAAATTATTGGAATCATGGTCTCATCAAGGCTGAGTCGAGAAAGAGACTAGAACCCCTCTGAGGCTGCGGCCTTGGGCCCGGACCGATTTGGCCTACGCCTTAAGACGTCCCTGCAGATGAGAAGTAAATAGACACTCATTTTAAGATTGTGATACCTGGGGAATATAGTTTTCTCATTTCTTTGAAAGTACGTTAATGCTGACAAAACTGAAAATATGTTCGCGAATTGTTATAAAAAATTTTGTAAAAGCTTCCCCCATGTAACAGATTGATGCGTGCTTATTATTATTATTTTTTTTGAAGTGATCGTAATTGGCCTTTGACCTTTTCTTCAATGCTGTAAATATTATTGAATTGAAGATTTTTGTCTCTCACATTTATTTATAAATTGTATTTGTCAAACTGCGTTGTGACTCGCAAGCGTAGATGTTACAACTGTGTTTCATTCAAAGAGAGTGAACTGAACAAAAAAAAGTTTTTCAGCGAATTGAGCTTTTTAAAGTCATTGCTACTATTTTCGTTTTTCTAAATCAAATCTATGTCAACTTAATATGTCCTCTAATTAAAAAGGTCTTTCATGTCATCAGATGCCTACATTTAGATCGCATAGGTTTTTATAGATTCAGTAATATAATTAAATAAATGTGGTATTTTACAGTCGACTCTCGATAATTCGAAGTTGAAGGGACCAATGAAAAACTCTGAATTATCTAGAGTTCGTATTATCAAGAGGGTAGGAAAAAACTCCCAAAATACACGTAGAGAAATTTTTTCTAACACATTTAAATTTGAAACTACGTAATAAAACAGCAATTGTGTACATATACATAAAATTATTTTAAAGTATTTTTAAAAAGTACATATTATACATAGTATAAATATTATACAGAAGTTAAAAGTCCTAAATTAAAGAATACATTTACATATATTAAAAACAACTATTAAAGAAATACATAATGTACATAATTTTTTTTTTTTTTTTTTGACGAAATAATCTGTTATCTTTTTTGTTTTATGGCATTCAGTCTAACTTTGTCAATAGATTTTACTAGAATAAATGAAGCTTGAAAAACGTCCGCATCAACATGATTTTGAAGGAAAAAGCTGAGTAGTTTGTTTATTGACACTTAAGCTTCTCTCCGAGTTACAGAAGTCAACTCCGATGGTCATCAAAGGGGCTTCGTTTCAAGGGAGACAAGAAGAGACAATACAACACAAAATATGAGCTCCAACCTGTTTGTTACAAGACTCTACATGATAGTGAGTGTTTTTGAATTGTCGAGAGAGTTTTACTGAATCACTTCAAATGATCGCGTGTTGTATTCTGGCCAGCCTCAGAGTTTTACTTCGAAATATTGAGTGTACCAAAACGTATTGTTTTAATTAGAAACATCAATTCTACGGTCTGAGCATATACTTCGAATAAGCGAGAGTTTCAAATTAGTGAGAGTCGACTGCGCTATATAGAAGTAGTCTTTAGTAGTTTATTGCTTTAAAAAGTACAATCAACTAACTCATTCTTAGTTTGTCAATGTCAGATATCGCTTAAAGGTCAACATTTTTTTTTTTTATTGAATTCGTATAGTAAAACTTTATGAGATATGGAAAAGGTATAGAATATAATTTGTATAACTAAACATCCAAGAAAAATACATATTTAATCTAAAATGAAACATGTATAATTTAAATATATTAAACAAGGATTATTGAGAAATAATTTTTATGTATAAAATATGTTGAAATATTTACTGTATGATGTAGCTGTACACATTACTTTTAATCTTATGAGGTATTGATATATAAATATCGATATATATCAATATAAATATACCAATGCATTTCTATATATATCAGTATAAATATACTGATGTATATCTATATAAATATCGATATCTGTTTATATATATATATATATATATATATATATATATATCTTTTGCAATAGTCAAATTTTAGTGTATCTAGATTCTAATTTCATGTATATAAAATCCTTATGATGTAACAATTTGTTCAAACAACTTTTGATAAATTATATATTTATTTAAAGAATCACGATTCTTTATCTTTGAGGAAAATGAAAAACACATACAATATTAGTTGTATTCCCTACTGAAAATACTCAGTCATTTTCGCATAATGCAACAACGCTCAGAAAACATGCTTTTTCCTGATAATACTATCTTAAATTTTAATTTTCCTTCAAAGAATAATATAAGAGATAGTTGTTATTTAATTTTTTAAAGAATGCATTACATTGTAAAGCATGTTTCTAAATTGCTAGTTAAAGAGATCCGATTTTTCGACACAAATGACATTTTTCGTCTTGCCAAAATCCTTCTTAGAAATTCTAATAAAAACTTTTACGAATTGACATTTTGAAAAATACTATTTTATTTTTTATTGTGTTATTTAAATTATATTTGTTTCTATAAAATAGTTTTTAAACTTTTAGCAATATACATCTAAAGCATAGCCAACTGTACCCAAGACCTCGACCTCGAATGGCAGAGGACCATCTCGCTCTCGACTCAGCCTTGATAAGATTTTGATCCGAATAATTTTATTTGTCAAATGCTATTCCAGCATATTCTCTAAAAAACTGGGAATTTCAAACTATACGCCGACTTGCAACAGTGGCAAGATTATATTACTTTGTATGCGTCTAGGCCCAGACCTATCACCATACACCATCATCGAAAAGAGACAGTAAGCCTAATCGGTTTGTGAGATTGTGATAGCAACATTTATTTGTTACGGGTTGTCGTTTGTACGAGTATTTCACTATGTATGATATGTACTATTTACTTTTAAGGATCATAGGTGGAGCTTACATTTGTGTAGGGGCCTAGGGACTTAAGAAATTTTAAGACATCACTAATCTAAGAGATCTAATTTTAGTATTTTTTTTTTTTTTTTTTTTTTTTTATGTAGTTTGATAATGTTTTATACGCTTGGTTTGAGAGAACAATTATAAAACTAGAGGAAAAGATTTGAAAAAACTGCGTAAATTTAGATATTTATAAATAATTTAGAATACATCTAAGGATGTTGAAAAGCAACAAATTGTTATTCAACTTTCATAATTAATACAACTCTGCACCTTTTATTTGATTCAAACATATAATATCTCTTTGAAGAATTTAAAGAATTTAACTATTTTAACCCCATCTGTGCTATTACTCTTGTAAATGGAATAATTTTGTGAAGATATCTAATAACATTAAAAAAGATTTTTAGTGATCAATAACTCTAAAACTATTCAAAATAGTATTATGAACCATGATGCTACTCATATTTTCCCTCCATTCACCAGTACTGTTCATTATTTACGAATATTAACGAAAAGAACAAGAAAAATTAATAACAAATTGACTACGGGCAGATTTATGTTGATTGATTTTCAAGTTAAAGGAATGCAAAAAGTATTAGAAATAATTTCAAAATTTAATTTAATAAGCTAAAAATATAGAGCAGAAAACAATATTCTAAAATACACCGTAAAAAACTTTTTCTTCATATTACATTATAGTTATGTTCTCATTAATATTTTTTTATCTAACTTATATGTTAAAATGAAGCTCAATTATGAGAAGAAAATTAGAAAATATATTATAAAAATATTTGCAAGTATTCAAGTATTCAATATGGTTCGTTCAGCATGAGTTTTATGACTTTGGTAGTTTATATTTTCATTTATTGACTACAGATGTCGCCACGATAAATATGTTTGAATGATAGTTATCGGGCACATTTCCATGACATCGCGTGTTTTTTTCTCGGATCTCTTTTTCATTCCGTTCCCTGAGAATATGCAATTACAATGACTATTACAAATTTTGTGAACATAAATCTCTATTTTTCAATGTGTCCTTTAAAATGAAAAAGGAAAGTGATAAAAACATGTTTACTTTTCTTTCAGATTCAATTTAATTTTACTTACATATCTGATTTCATACATAAAGCTATCTTGTTATTTTGTTGCATTTAAACAAAACCTTACACTTTGAAAAAAATTCATCTTTTTCTTATAAACAAGGTGTATATATTTAAGTAGTAAACTATGTAGATAAAAATAAGGTTTTTAAAATTCACAGGGCGAGGATAATTCGTTAGCAATATACTGGAAATACTCGATTGAAAAAATGGTTTATCCCAGAAGATCACTCAAACTGGAATCCCAATTTAAGGAATCATACATTTATAATTTTTTTTCCATGCCATTGGTTTCTCACCTATCAATAGTGACTTATTCAATCTCGTATTTGACTCGGTTTCATATAAACTAAAATAAATCAAGATGATAATTAATTACTAACATAATTTAAATTCTGTACTCGTTAACAAGGTTAATGAATGTATATTTTTTCTCAATGGGGCTGCGCAGGGCCGGAACATGGCCTTTGGGGCCCTGGGCTAATAATAGCTGGGGCCCCTAAATAATAATAAAAATTGCCATTTCCTAAAAAAAATTTGAAAAGGAAAAATTTTAAATATACGAAACTCTCTCTTAAGGGTTTTTTTAAATTTAAAACAATTTAAATTCGTTATAAACATGAAAAATTTAAATACTATATTCTGCATATGCTTGACTTCTATTTAAATTTTTCTGTCCCATACAGAGCTTTTTTTTATCGATTTATCTGCAAATTTTGAAATAACCCGTCTCTTGTTCACATCACTATATTCTGTTTCTACACTAGGACTTAATTTTTTGGCTTCGTCTGAATACTCCTTTAATTTTTTTATCTGATTCATGTACATTGCTTATAAATGTTTTATTGACATAATTAACTTATTTCCTTCACAGATGTCTTAACTAGGAGTTATTAACCTTATTTTTTGTTAACTGAATTAAATCTTTCAAAAATTTCTTCCTAAAATATAATTTAAATGCAGTTTCGAATTTTGTTAATTTATTAAGGTATCCGAACACGTTCGGAGTACTTTTTAACAAAATAGCATACTAAAACGTTATAAATGCTCTTTTAGGACTCAATATCAATAAATATTACTATTTAACTATCAAAATTTAAAATAAATTACTTGAATTTTACAAAACTCACATTTATAAGTGAAATTTTAGCAATATTTTTGAAAAATTTCAAAGCAGTTAGAGAAAAAAGTAATAAACATATATTCGTAAAAGTATTACAAAAACAAATTCAATGCATTTATCTAGAAAATGTACTAAAATTTTAATTTTTTATTAAAATTTGAAAATTTTAGAGCTGATTGAGTAAGCATTATAAGAAATGTTACATTTTTTATGAAACCATTATTTAAATTACAAGCCATAACTCAAAAAGTATTCATACATTAAAAAATATTTTAGTACATTCTCTAGAAAATAACATAAATATCAGGTTCAAAAAGTTTTATAGAAATACATTCGTACTATTTTGAGTTATCAGACTCGCCATGATAGATTTTGAGCAATTTAAATGCCCACTTCTGATAGATCAAAAACTCACTTCCAGTTTTTCTAAATTTATAAAATTGATTGAAACTTGGCCTTTAGATTGTGTAGAAACAAAACAAAGTATGTTTGTTTGTGACGTAGTCACGAACGAGAAATCGCCCCTATTCATGATTCATGCCACAGCTGGGGAACACGTGGCTTTGGCGTCATTGTGCTTTGTCGGACAGCTGGACTGTTGGCGCCTGCGTAACTGGTAAACCCTATGGGCTGGGCATCACTGCATAATTTTTCATTCATAGGCAGTGATTGTCCGTTTTGAAAGGCTGGCGCCTCGGCAAACGACGGCGGGTGGCATCAAAAGAGAAAAAGGTGGCGAGATGGTTCGAGTACCAGATGTCAGTCCAGCCGTTGTCGCCGGCGACCTTTGAGAGGGACCGGAACCTTTGTTATCTCTGCACGAATGGTGGACTTACAAAACCGAGGTGACGGGTGCAAAACCTTGAGGTTTGCCAATGGGGGCTGATGAGGGGCGTAGAGTGGACCCACCCTAGAGTTTAAAAGGGTCCACCCTCAAAAAAGAGAGATGGCTCCCGATCGACTCCACGATAGACTCCCGAGACAGGATCTGACGGACGAATAAAGAGACGCCGAGATGGACTCCCGAGATGAAAACCGAGAACGACTCCTGAGACAGTATCCGACGGACGAATAAAGAAGACGCGAGGGGTGGACACCAATGCAAAATAGAACTGGCTAAAAAGAAGTAACACCTGAAACTAGCCTTTTTCTCTTCATAGTGATCTTCTAAATTTAAAAAGTGAAATAAACCAATTTTTGATCACAAATAAAAGTATTTTTTAATAATTAGCATAGCGCCACAATACGCTACCAAGTCCACGACGCCACACCGTGTTCCATGGAACCCTGGGGTTCTACAAGGCATACTCAGGGGTTCCACGAGTCACAATTAGAAATCTAGAAGAAATATGTATGCAAAATGGATTCACGTTCTCTATGAAGTTGGTAAGTTACAAGTATCTAAAGATCATCATCTCCCCCTATTCATTAAAACTGAAAATTTTATTTATATATAATAACTTTATTTTGCAACAATTTTTAACTTTTATTATAAAATAAAAGTTAAAGAATAATAAAACGTTTAAACTTTATATATATCCTTTCTACTAGATTGTGAATATTCTATTGTTTACTATCTCGGGTTCCACGAGATAATTTTATACTCGCTTGCTAACTAAATAGTTTTCTAATTCAAAACGTACTTTTTTACATTTGTGAAAAACAGCACCTATAATGAAGAAAAACGAACAATATGTTGCAACATGTTAACAAAAAGTTGATGTTAAAATCTAAATTTAAGCAAAAACATCTTTTAAATTTTAGATTTCAAATTCTCTCTCATGCAAAATACACGGGATTTCTCACACATCTATAAACATTTTTATGCCCTTCAGAACATATTATTTAAGTGAAAGATATTTCTCAACGTGTGGCTGCAAAAACAAAGTATAAAAGCAAATTAAACTCAGAATAAGTTATGCGATTGTACTTAATCTCAACAGACCTAGACTGCGACCGTGTGTAAAAAAAGGATGCACATATTTCAGTTACTAAATATAAGGCATGGACAGGGGACACTTGTATAAGTAAATTATATTAACAAAATTAGATTAGAATTTGTTTAACAATAAATGTGTAAATACTTTTTAAATTGCTTTTACATGAAGTGCCTGTAACATGTTGATCTACTTTAAATATTACTTTGAGACATATTCTTCGACGTATGTGTTTGGAATTGGGTTCCACGAAAACACTTCCTAGTTCAAGTTGTTCCACGAAAGCACTTTCAAACTCCAGGGGTTACACGAAAGCACCTTCAATTTCTAGGGGTTCCGTGAGTTGAAAAAGTTCAAAGACCACTGTCCTAAAGGAGTACTGCTAATACACAAATGAATTTCTTTATATATATAGTCGTGCCCTCCTCTTGTAAAACAGATTTATTTTCTTTTCGTGTCAACCAAACTAACACTGAATTTTTATGTTCAATAGAATTTTCCTGATTTTCTAAACAACTTGTTAAGTGTTTCCTATCAGAAAAGTCGGTTGTGTATTGAGAATTTGTTTTAGAAAAAAGTTTGCAGGTCAAACAAAAAACCCTACCAATACTAGTTGAATAACATAGCCAAGATCTTTCCAGCACTTGGCCATTTTTAAGTTTTTTAATGAAATGATTATTCGAAAATTATCTCTCTTACAGAAACATAATATTTATTGTTTGGGTTTTTATTTTGAAAATAACTCATTTCATGTAAAAGGATACAATCAATGAAATGATTACTTAGCGATTTAGGCCACGAACCCACGTCAACGTACTTTTTAAACTCAAACCCATCATTTTGTAAACACTTTTCCGTTGAAGCATTACTGATGTCCTCTGTCTGAATAATATATTTTTATAAGGCTGCTGATCATCGAGATCTAGCATATTTTCCTCATTAATATTTGCTTGTTGTGTTTCTCCTTTTTCTTTGGCTAAGTTCCTTTCCCTTTCACTTCAGAGGTGTAACTTACACCCTGCAACTCCGCATTGCGTGGGCCCCCTTGGTTCGAGTGGGCCCAAAGCCTGTTATGTAATGGTTTTTCAATCCTTTGTAAGATCTGGTTTGGGGCCTGATTGCACCTATTGCACAAAAATAAATGGCTACAGAAAATGTCACTACGTTTGTTTAAGTGCTCGATGCTCATCGGCACCATTCTATGATATAGCATCTGTCTATTAATTATTAATTTTCGCCTTTATCGGTGGTAAGGTGAAAGAACAAAAGTAAATTGTGCTCTTGCTCTCGAAATAAAAAATAAATTTGGTATAATATTTCGGGTATTTTATTTTTTTAAATGAATTTTTTTACTGGTTTATTTTATTTTATTACTATTTTGATTTTAAGCATCTTTTCCTGTATGTTATCTTCAACGGGAACGGGGCCCTAGAACCTGGACGGCCCTGGGCTGCAGCCATTAAGCCCATACGTAGATCCGGCCCTGGGGCTGCGGATTGGTATACTTTACCTTTGCAGACCTAGCAGGGTCGTCTTTAATCTCTCTGACGCCCTAGTACCGTACCGTATGATATACATCATATTTTTATTCATTCATCTTTTTATAGGAAAAAAGGGACTCACACTCACCCTGATATATCCGGAACTATTAGACCTACAGATTCTAAATTTAACACGCATGTTTCCTTTGTTGCTTAAAGATCCTCTAAAAAAGGATTTTGTGAAAATCAATTCCCGAGGAGGAATTGCAAGTACGTTATGGGCACACAAAAAATTTTGTTTTTGAGTTATTACATCCACACACTTGAAACTTGGCAGGCATGTTTATTTTATTAAGAACAGTTCAGCTGAAAACGATTTTTGGAAATCGACTCCGAAGGAGGTGGGGGTTGCGGGAATGTTATAGGCACAAAAATTCTCTTTATACATTATTAGACTCACATAATTCAGATCCGCTAAGAATGGGCTTTACGGAAATCAATTTCCGGGGGGGGGGGGTCATTTAAGAAAAAATTCGCGTACTTGAACTATTAGACACATACTCAGGGACGCCTTAATACTCTTTGAGGCCCTGGGCCCTATGTAAAAGTAGGCCCTACCTAAGAAGACAGTATTAGTATGAATCGTTAAATACTCGTTCAAACGGTAATTTGAAATAAATAAATGTGTGCGACTCACAAAATCTTAAAAACCAACGCACAAACCGGCTCAACCGAAGGCTGCGTATCGAATAAATGAGTTGAATGATTGTTGCCGAGGCCCAGACAAAAAATGAACAACGGTCATCACATAATAATACAGTCTTACTACTTTTGCCAGTTGACACTCAGTTTGAAATTCCCTGTTTTTCACAGAATATGCATGGAAATAATATTTGACCATGAAATTATTCAGATTCTGATCTTATGAAGACAGAATCGAGAACGAAACGAGGCCCTCACCGAGAGTGAGGCCTTGGGCCCAGGCCCAGGTGGCCCATGCCTTAAGACGTCCCTGCACATACTTCAAATATGACGGACATGCTTCTTTTGTTGAATAGAGATCTGCTAAGAACGGATTTTGTGGAAAACGACTCTCAAGGATGGAGAGAAGGGTAATGAAGGAGTAAAAGATAAATATTCTTCTGTTTCAGAAATTCAAATCCTATCTTTTGTATCAAGAGGTGTGTACTATGCAGTGGAGTAATGGAGAATATTAGGACCCCCCCCTCTCCCGCGCAATGTCAGGCTTTGGGCTCCCTAGAATCCCACCCCCCTCAATTTAGGAGTGTACGTTACGCCACTGGTGGTATGAGAAAGTTTTTGAATTAAACCGAAAAGATCCTTATGCTAGGACTTAATCAATAATTTAAAAACAATATATAGTCATGCAACATCATGGAATAGTGAGTAGATAATAACTAGAGTATCATTCAGTGGCGCACACAAGAGGGGAGTCCTTGGGGTTCACAACCCCCCCCCCTTAAAAGCCCTCGATTTTTTTCGATTGATTATAATTTTATGTATATAGTACGTAAAAATTAAGTATTTGTTTTTAAAAAGTTAATTTTATTTATTAACGCTAATTATTCATTTATTAATTAATTTTTACTGTTTTTTGTTTTCGAATATCGACAAACTTAAAAGAATATGCTGGGCGGCGTATTGAAGCATGGTACGAGAACAGTGAACTTTCGACCTTGGACCCCCCTTCCTCTTGAAAAATTCCTGTGTGCGCTACTGGTATCATTCATAGCACATTAGACATTTTTTTTTGTTCGGGATATACTTAATCTTCTTTAAAAGGCTTTTGTGTGCAGATAAATTTTAAATATTGACAAGAGTTTAAGAAACTTTTTAGCAAATTTTAATTCTTATTATAACAGCAACTTATTTTTAATGAAAAAAAAATAAGAGGCGCATTCGACGGAAATGTAAAATATCCGTTAAAAAAGAGCACAGCGAAAATTAAATTAAGAATGCAAACCATCCAATATTATTGCAAACTTTTCATAAAACTACATATTTTCGCAAACATTTAAGGAATCTCGCCATTTTTTTACAGAGAAACCCTCCCACCGAAGCACACGAATTCTCGAAATAACACTTCCTGGAATCTGTTGATACAACACAGGGGTGCATTTTCTAAGAAAACATCCCGAAATTCTTCCCTGATCTTCTCCGTAGTCCATCTGTTCTTTTCTAGCAAGAAAGAAGGAAGGCAAACCGAAAAACAGTTATAAAAAATTGTCAAGACAACAATACGAGGAGAGGGGGAAATGGAAAAGAAATACAACCCTCTTGTGGTTTCCCCAGGTATACTCCAGGTGCATGATGATAGTTCCTGAAAATGTTATCTTCAGAAAGTGGCATGCTGACCCCCCCCCCTTTGCTGATCCCCTAGGAGTAATGACCCCTGACCTCGATGAGAAAGGTCAAAAAAGGTAATAAATGTGTAGGTCAATTCCTCGGAAGGATAACAGATGGTCTGAAAAAGGCCTATGACTACCTTTTCTTTAAAAATGAAGGTAATTCAGAAATTCTTTTTTTTTTATCACTAATCCTTCCGATATTATTATTCCTTTATGAGATATTTGTATGAAATTCACACAGAAAAAAAATCCAGTTTCGCCGACAATTAATTCGTTGCTTACCATGATAATTACAGACCTCGCAGAATAATTACAGGAATTTCAAACCCACTTTAAGGCTAATGAGACATTCAAGTATAATAAGCTGAATAATTTCGTGATTCCGCTTTTGATCAATATCGTTTAAAAGGCTTTTGATGTCGAATTTCATAACTTTAATTCGCGGTCAAAAGACAAAAAAAAGCGCCTTAAGTAGTACACATATTTTCCAATCTTGCACATTTCTTATTTCTGATGACCAGGAGATAAGGTATGCATGAAATATGTCTCGCGGATTCCCCACTTCATTAATTTTCTTTATTCCAGGGATGGCGAACCAATGGCATACGTGCCATTGATGGCGCGCGATGCAATATTTTGGGCACGCCACCGAACAAAACGGTTTGCAATTTGGTATATCCGTAATTGATTCGTTAATCAAGGAATTTTCAGAGAGATTTTCTTAGTTGAAAGAATTTTCGGATAAGCTCAAGTTTTTAAAAACCCTGATGTGACTTCATTTGGTAAACTGAACTTGTCTCATTTCGATTGGCTGGAAATTGAAGAATTTGAAATGCAAACTGGTTGATTTCCGGTCTAGTTCAATTGAATTAAAAAAATTATTAAAATAATAAAAAAGTTGGATTGATTGAACGAAAAGATGAAAAAGCAATACAAGTAAAAATGCGAGTAACGAAATTTCGGAAACATGGGATTCAATTCCACACACAATTGAACTGTTTGAAAAGAAACTGGTTCATATATAAATATGCTACTTTAATCATATTCTCCTCTAACTGTGCCTGCGAATCATTATTCTCAGAGATGAATCACATTAAAGACTCACTTAGAAATCGTTTGGCAGAGGACTCCAACTCAGCATGCATTCTGCTAAAAAAGTAACATCTTACAATTCTAATGTAAGTTGTCATCTAATCTGCAACAACAGAAGTCCCACTAATGTTACTTTAATTTGAATTACACGTATAACAAAAACATTAATGACATTAACATTAAAAACATTACCAATGCAAAATGTTTTTTTTTTCGTAGTAAATAGTTTTGAGTTGTGTTTAGTTTGATTATTTTCCCAATAATCACAGGTCAAAATTGTTTGGTGGCACGTCTGTCCCTCATTAAATATTTCTGTAGAAAAAATGGCACGTTGATCCATAAAGGTTCGCCATCCCTGCTCCATTCGATCTTCTCGCATTATTTTGCTTTACTAAGTGTAAACAATTTTTATTTTCAACAATGTTAGTAAAATTTATTTCAAATAATGTTTAAAATAAAGCAATTACAACCTTTTTTTTTATTATAAATAAAGCTTTTATTTAGCTCACTGAAAGCTGTAATAATGTAAACGTTGAAAGACAGAACTTTTACATAATCTTTTAAATATCACTGGCGTAGCAAGTTCTGAGTGGACCCTGTATCAAAATTTCTTGGAAACTCTTTTTGGAGATCCTTAAGATATTTTTTTACACATGTTGGGGCCGTGGGTTGCCTAGTGGTTAGAGCATCGGTCTCCAGACCGGAAGGCGTGGGTTCGATGCCCGATGCCACCAAATATCCACCAAGTGCAAACGGAGTACTTGCTCGTTAAATCAGTGGGTCCAAATGGTGTCGCCATCTATCGTGTTGTACCGAGCAAAATCGTGATGTCACCTTAATGGGGCTCAAAGCTTAGGCGTAAAATTCTAGCGCTTAGCCGCGATGAATATCGTGGACCTTGATCTGATGTTACTGTCGTTCAGGTGGCACAAGCAACAACACATATGTTGGAGCCCCTGCAGCTCGGAGGCCCAGTGTCCGGTTGATACGGCGGTAGCTACGCCTCTTTTAACAATCGTTTTTCTGATTTTGTAAAATTAAATAACTCTCCTCTTAAAGCTCGAGGTCACGGTAGTCTAGTGATCATAGACCGAGCTCGTGACTCACGGGTTCGAGTCTTGGTGCCACTTAAGAGTCGTTGTATTGAGAGGCTAATGCACGTTAAATTTGTCGAGCTCAAAGTCCTCCCATTGGCGTGGTAATTTGAAGCTTGCGGTGTCATCTCAGGTGTCGACTTCGTCACTTAGGTTAAGTCCGTCGCTAATTGGTTTATATATAATATATAGTGCTATGTTAATAAAACTTGCTGTCATCAATTGGATATATGCTTATGAGTTTCTAATTAAAACCGTATAAAAAAATCTGGAATATTATATTTACTTAAATCTACTGCGCGAAGTAAACGTATGAAAGAATAAACAGAGTAAAGCAGATTTATATGAGGGATTGTATTTTTATTTCTTTTTAGTAGATATCTTAAGCCAGTAGCGCACATAAAAAATTTTCAAGATCCACGGTCGAAAGTCCTCCAACTCGTATCATATCTCAAGACAACACCAATCGATTCTTCTGATTTTGTCAACAAAAAACAGTAAAAAATAAATTATTGAATTAATAATTAGCATTAATTAATAAAATAAATTGTTAATTGCAACTCAATTAAAATTTACGTTATATATATATATAGGATTATCACATTAATCGAAAAAAAACTTAAGGGCTTTGGGGGGGGTCCGGACCCCCAGGACTGCTCCCTTGTGTGCGCCACTGTCTTAAACTATATTTTAGATGGTGGTTTGTACTTTAACTCATGCCATACGGGCATGGTTTCCAATTTATGTGTATACACATTTTACTTTATAAAAGGTATTACATTTATTAATAAAAGTATTTGTCACGCTAATGCGCTTAGGCAGACTTGATTTTTATATGTGAGTTAATTTCAATGATTAACAAGAACATACTTGTTTTATTCCAATGTTTAAATTATAGAAAATAATCGAGCTTTTAACTGGCCATAATATATATATACTCAAGTTAAACTCTCTCTCTCTTAGTTCTTATTTATTACAGGTACTGAACACTTTCTCCGTATGATTTATAGCACGAGCATGTCTGTGGTTATCTCAAAGCAGAACCGGAAACATAATTCTTATTTTGCTTCTATTCTTAGAAGATATTAAAAGTATTACCATACCCTCGGCGGGACTCGAACCCGCAATCCCCGGTTTAGGAGACCGATGCCTTATCCATTGGGCCACGAGGGCTATAGTAGCTATGAAAAGTCAATCAGCTAAGTCTTAAAATATTTTTATGTATGAAATAAAATTTTATTAATTTTTTTTTCTCTCTTTTGTGAGGCTGTAGAATTTTGTTTCCTGTTGAATACAAATTATGTATTTGTATAATTCATTCGGATTTAATGTGTGGGTGGTGTGGATATTATTGCATATATTACTTAATTCTATTTTAATTATATGTATTTGATTTTTCGAATCGTAAAATTAGTGCTTAAATTTTAAGATGCGAAAAATTCTGCATGAGATTTCAAATTATAAGAATTTAAAAAATTAATTTCTTAATGTTTTATAAATATTTCATACATTTGAAGATTTAAAAAATTTCTACTCAACCCATTTCGCATCGAATGGTATTTCGTTTCGCAAAAAAATTATATAATGAAAATTCGAATAAAAGTAAGGTTACAAAAATTAAATATTTGAAACATATACTAAAATTTTTGTACACTTTAGATTTCTCGCCGTATGAAAATATTTAAAATCCAAAAATTTATTGTAATTCCCTTCGATAGTTCAGGTACTGTTCAATTTTGAAATTACCATCAACCTTCTCGGAAACCGGCCGTATAATCTATCTATATATAAAAGAAAAGCTACTCTCATCACACAAGATCTATGGAACTGAACTATTAGACTTACAGAAATTATAAGACGGCCGCGGTGGCCGAGTGGTCTAGGCATCGGATCATGGCAAGCGTGTCATGAGTTCGATCCTAGTACCACTAAAGACCCGCCGTGTAGGGGAGCGATGCACGTTAAATCTGTCGAGAGCTCAAACGTCCTCCCGTTGGTGTGGTGGGTAGTTAGGAGAGGGGGTGCCAGCTCAGGTGTCCTCTGCGTCACTTGACCATGGTTCAATATTCCGCGGACCGTCCCCAAAAGCCCTCGTGTTGCTAATCAGTGCGATGTTAATATTCTCTCTCACTCACCGAAATTATAAAATTAGCACACACACAGGCGTGTTTTCTTTTGTGCTAAGCAGAAATCAGTTAAGGACGAGTTTTTCGCAGATCAAACTCTCAAGAGTGAGTGAATATTAACGTCACACTGTTTAGCTACACGAGGACTTTTGGCAACGGTCCGCGTAATTTTGAGCCATGGTCAAGTGACGCGGATGACACCTGAGCTGGAACCCCCCCCCTCTCTCTCCTAACTACCACACCACACCAAGGGAGGACGTTTGAGCTATCGACAGATTTAACGTGCATCGCTCCCCTGCACAGTGGGTCTTCAGTGGTACTGGATTGCGAAGGCAAAAAAATATGAATTTATTTCTGTCTGAGAAATTCAAGTCCTGTCCTTTTTAACACCCTTTTATGAGCTTCACTTGTATGTAACGGAATATTTAAGCTCAATTTTTACCCACTTTAAAAGGTCAGATTAATTCAAAGGTTTGCTCACTTATTCAGGACCGATGACAATACAATAATTTAATAATTTTGCTCTATTGTCCTGATCAGGATTAACGATTTCCCATTTTCGGATCCCATGCCGCATCAGACGACTAATTTCAGACCCCGTTTCCAGAATTGGCGGCTAAGAGATTAAGTTACAAATTAGTTCAAATAACTATAAAATTTTTTTTTTTAAAGTTTTTTAAAACTATAATTTATTTAATCAAGCTATAAGAATGCTCTTAAATGCAATAGAAATATTTAATACTGTAGGACTTATATATATAGATATCAACTTGAAAACTATCTGCAGTCTTAGCCAGCAAAGCGGGTGGGTTGGGATAAATAAAAGTAGCCCGGACGTGTGTATACGATCGGACGTGAATGGGTGACTGAATATTAACGTCGCACTGTTCAGCTTTTGGCGACGGACCTCGTAATTTTGAACCATGGTCAAGTGACGAGGACGATGCCTGAGCTGGAACCCCCCTCTCCTAACTACCACACCACACCAACAGGAAGACGTTTGAGCTCTCGACAGATTTAACATGCATCGTTTCCCTACACGGCATATCTTTAGTAGTATTGGACTCAAACTCATGATATGCCTGCCATGATTCGATACCTTGACCACTTGGCTACCGCAGCCACTGGACGTGAATGGGACGCCAAATGATCGAAATCGGTTCAGATCTTATTGAGGGCCGTGTCAGTGTAAAATTAGATCAGTGCAAAAGTGAAGATGGTAATCACAGTGCGTTGTGGAAAGTTACGTTAATACAAATTTGTGGAAAGAGAGTACGCTCGGCAGTTTGCTCATGTATTAAAGTATCAATAAGGAGTGTCATGCAACGATTAGTCGTAAAATGGTGTCAGACAAGACCTGTTTGGAACAAGGTAACAAACATTCCGAAACGTGTTCGAACACCAGAAAACGTGGATGCAGAAAACCAAAAAATGCTTAAGTCCTAACAAATCAATCCAACGCCTGTCGCAACTGGACAGACTGGAATATCACATCGAACATGCGGTCGAGTTGGCTACTTGATCTGTCACTGTGAGATTACTTTTCGAGGAGTCCTCAAGTCTAAAGTACCGTCGTAGTATTCAAGAACTGTAAAAGAACCCCCCATCTCTGATTAGATTGCAGCAATTCCAGCTTCGATCTGCTTTACGCAACTTTGCTGATCACATGGCCAAAAGGCGCAAAGAGATGAATGGTGGTCATTTTCAACATCTAAAATTCGTAGAAGAAAACACTGAAGCGAAATCTTTATGCTAAAAATTAAAAATCTGTTAGTCTATGGAAGGGATTTGAATATTCAAACCCACCCTTATGTACTTAAAAATCGCTTTCGTATTGTTACAAATTTTGTGTAAATAATTTGTGTTTGTGATTACGGTGAATCTGTGGGCATATGGGCTGCGAAGCAGCTCTCCATGCCATATCTGGATTTCTGCGATGTGGAAGATGGCGAAAGTGGGTTTTTTCCGTCTGCGAGATACATCTTGGCGGTTGGTTGACAGGACTAGTCCGGTAGGCATGCCTATGGTGATGGAAGTTCTCTTGAATTTCTTGCTGAGAAAGTTGAATGGGAGAGAGCTGAGATGCTGCTCTCTGGTTGGATGCTGGGGAGGGGGTGAGGAAAATGACTCCGATTGACTGCTCTGGGGTCTCAAAAAGTTAGAATCGCGAAAGTGGGAGGAGCTTGTTCAGTTTGCATTTTAAAGTTAGGAGTGAAATAAAAAGTTAAAAGTTAAACGAATTAAAGTTAAAAAAAATACTGAGCTGAAATAAGTTAAGAATTTAGAAAATTGTGCAATAACTTTTATTGCGTGAAACTGAGATATTATGGAGGATTGTAGGAATCTATGAAAATTCTCCTAGGCCTTTTAGTTTTTTCATGAGCATATAAGAATTTAAATTAATCATATTGCTATTATTGGTATGCTGAAGAGAGTTAAAGAAATTAATTGCTATATTTTGGATATGCTGCTTGAAACTATTGATTTTAAGGGCGTTTCTAAGGTATTCATTACGCATGTATCTGGTTGCTTTAGTTATCATGCGAATATAGTTATTTTGAACAGTTTCTAAAATTTTAATGTTAGTATTTGCAGCATATCCCCAAACTGGACAAGCGTAGGCTATGATGGGGCGCATAATGGCTGTATAGAGAAGCACTTTGTTTTCTATACTTAAATGAGAGTTCCGGGAAATTAGGGGGAAGAGTTTAAATATTATTCTCCGGAACTCGTCGCGAGCAGGGCCGGATCTACGTATGGGCTTAATGGGCTGCAGCCCAGGGCCCCCGTTAAAGATAGCAATCATAAAGAGATGTTTACAATCAAAATAGTAATAAAATAATAAACCAGTAAAAAAATACATTTCAAAAATAAAATACCCGAAATTACCGAATTTATTTTTATTTTTGAGAGCAAGAGAACAATTTACTTTTGTTCTTCCGTCTTGCCACCAAATACGTGAAAATCAATAATTAATAGACAGAGGCTCTATCATAGGACGGTGCCGATGAGCATCGTGACCTTATACAAACGTAGTGACGCTTTTTCTGTAGCCATTTATTTTTGTGCAAAAGGTGCAATCAGGTTTTGGGCCTAATACCGGATCTTGCAAAGGATTAAAAAACAATAGCATAACATAGGCTTTGGGCCGCCCGTAATGCGGGGTTGCAAGGGTGTACGTTAAGCCACTGAAGTGAAAGGGGAAGGAAATTAGCCAAAGAAAACGGAGAACACACAACAAGCAAATATTAATGAGGAAAATATACAAGATCTCGATGACCAGCAGCCTTCTAAAAAATATATTGTTCAGACAGAGGACATCAGTGTTTACAAAATGTTGGGTTTGAGTTTAAAAAATACGTTGACATGGGTTCGTGGCCTAAATCGTTAGGTAAAAATTTTATCGATTGTTTCCTACACGCAAAATAAAAATCCAAACAATATATATTCTGTTTCCGTAAGAGAATACAAAGGACAGAAGTGATCATTTTGGAATAATTCTTTAATTAAAAAACTTTTAAATGGCCAAGTGCTGGAAAGATCTTGGCTATGTTATTCAACTAGTATTAGAGAGTAGTTTTTGTTTGACCTGCAAACTTTTTCTAAAACAAATTCTCAATACACAACCGACATTTCTAATGGGAAATACTTTACAAGTTGTTTAGAAAATCAGGAAAATTCTATTGAACATAAAAATTCAGTGTTAGTTTGGTTGACACGAAAAGAAAATAAGTCTGTTTTACGAGAGGAGGGCACGACTATATATATAAAGAAATTCATTTGTGTATTAGCAGTACTCCTTTAGGACAGTGATCTTTGAACTTTTTCAACTCATGGAGCCCCTAGAACTTGAAGGTGATTTCGTGTAGCCCCGGGAACTTAAAGTGCTTTCGTGTAACAACTTGAACTAGAAAGTGTTTTCGTGAAACCCAATTTCAAACACATACGTCGAAGAGTATGTTTCAAAGTAATATTTAAAAGTAAATTGAAAAGTAAAAATTCATTATGTCCCAAGCACTTCATGTAAAAGCAATGAAAAAAGTTTTTGCATTTATTATTAAAAAAATTCTAATCTACACTGCTGGCCACCGTAAATGCAACACCCTGACAGAAGCACGCAAATAACATGAAATTTACAACATGCTTTAGTGGAGGTGAGATATGCAAATGATTAGAATTTCAGCGCAGACACACATCACGCACGCCTGTGGCGCCACCTCAAAGCGCTATTTAAGGCTTGGAGATTTCGACGATTTCAAGTTCGGCAATTGTGTTTTTCTTGTGGTGTTTTGAAAAAACGATCAATTATGTCTCGTAGAAAACAGCTATCAGCTTTTGATCAAGTATCCGAGTTCGACAGAAGAAGGATAGTGGCCTACCGAGATTGGGGATAATATTTCAGGAAAATCGGTAGTCGCGCTCGCGCGTGCACGTGTTGGACGAAACCAAACAACTGTAATGCGGATATGTGACCGTTGGATGTAGGAGGGTAGGACGGACCAACGTGGTTGATCGCATCCACCTCAGTGCACCACTTCACGTGAGGACAGGCAGATGGTGCGCATGGCAGTGACGGATCGCTCAGTCACATCACGAACCATAGCACAGCACATTGAGTCTGTAACGCATCATTTAGTGTTTGCGCGTACCATTCGACGCCGTTTACAGCAGAGTGGTCTGTCCGTAAGACGCCCATTGCTTGGTCTACCCTTGATGCAGAACCACAGACGTCTCCGCTGCCAATGGTGCGATGAAAGAAGGATGTGGGCGGCAGAATGGAATGAAGTTGTGTTTACTGACGAGTCACGCATCTGTCTGCAACACCACGATGGTTGGATTAGAGTCTGGAGACACCGTGGAGAGAGGATGCTGAACAGCTGCGTTATTGCCCCGCCACACTGGTCCTGCACCGGGTATTATGGTATGGGGTGGTATTGGATATCACTCTCGCACTCCTCTAGTACGCAATGCCGGTACTTAAAACTGCCAGCACTACATCTCCGAGGTGTTGGAGCCAGTTGTCCTTCCTTACCTTCAGGGCTTGGCACAGCCATATTTCAACAGGATAATGCGCGACCACACGTGGCACGCATTGTCCAAAGGTTCTTCGTCAATCACCAGATTGAAATGCTTCCCTGGCCGGATCTTTTGCCGATAGAAAACATTGTGGTCCATGGTTGCTCAACGATTGACCCAGATTACACCTTCAGCTGCCACAGCAGATCAACTTGGCAACGTGTGGAAGCTGCTTGGTCTGCTGTACCCCAAGAACACATCCAAAGTCTCTTTGAATCAATGCCAAGGCGTGTGGCAGCGTGATCTCCAACAATGGCGGCTACTCTGACTACTGATTTCTGGCAGGAGCCACACTTCACAGAAGTCTATAAATTTAATCATTTGATACTTGGTCAACATGTTATTTACAAAATAAATTTTGTTCTGCTATCTCATGTCTTTCTTGGTGTTGCATTTACGGGCCAGCAGTGTAATTTGTTATATAATTTACTCATTTAAGTGTTACCTATCCATGCATTATATTTAGTAACTGAGATATGTACTTCCTTTTTTTCACACGGTCGAAGTCTAGATCTGTTGAGATTAAGTGCAATCGCATTACTTATTCTGAGTTTAATTTGCTTTTATACTTCGTTTTGTAGCCATTTACGTTGAAAAATATCTTTCACTTAAACACAATTTCTAAATGGCATAAAAATGTTTATAGATGTGTGAGAAATCCCGTGTATTTGCTGAGAGAGAATTTGAAACCTAAAATTTAGAAGCTGTTTTTGCTTAAATTAGATTTTACATCAAATTCTCTAACATGTTGTTCGTTTTCCTTAATTATCGGAGTTGTTTTCCACAAATGTAAAAAGTTGCATGTCCATTAGAAAACTATTCAGTTTGGAAGACATTGTGCTAACTAACGATTATAAAATTAACTCGTGGAACCGAGATAGTAAACAATAGAATATTCCAATCTAGTAGAAATATATATACATAAAGTTAAACGTTTTATTATTTATAATAAAGTTAAAAAGTGCTGCAAAGTAAAGTTATTATACATAAATAAAATTTTCAATGAATAGGAGGGGGAGCGATGAGCTTTAGATACTTGTAACTTTTAAACTTCTTAGAAAATGTGAATCCATTTTGCATACTTATTTATTCTTCTGGATTTCTTAATGTGACTTGTGAACCCCTGATATGCTTGTGGAACCCCAGGGTTCCGTGGAACACAATTTGAAGTTCAATGCTTCAGGAAGTTCACCTCTCAATGTAATAGAGACGAATGGCAGTCAATTTCGAGAAAATAGCAATCGAAATTCAAACTATACAATTCATTTTATACAATTAAGTTTAATCAGCTTCAGCGATGTAGTGATACAGGTGAGAGCATACCTGCATTTCTTGCGATCGGTCAGAGTTAGAGTCGTACGGTAGAATTTCTTTTTTTTTCAATTCATTAATATTTTTAACAATTAAATAATTTTTCTTATCAAATATTTTATATAATTAAAAAATAATTGTAAAATAAATATTATAAACAGTTTTACATATGATAAAACTATATTTATAAAACTATTGAAAGTATTTATTCTTTAAAATACAAAATACTTATATAAAATCATTTAATATAATATATTTTCTAATAAATATTATTCATTAATAATGCTATATAATAATTAATAATATAATATAAATATATTATAATATATTTATATAACTTTAGTAGCTGTTTTAGTTCTTAAAATATTAAATAATTACATAAAATATTTATTAAGCCTTTTTAAATAAATTTATTTAATTGTAAAAATGAATTGAACAAAAATTAAGTCGATCGAGCGACTCGAACCCTGAAAGACCGCGCGGAATGCAGGTGCACTACCGCCTATGCCATTGCATCGCTGGAGCTGAAAGAAACTTAATTGTATAAAAGAAGTATGAATTTCGTAGGCTATTTTCTCGAACTGACTGTCTATTCGGCGCTATTATATTGACGGTTAAACGCTCTAAAGGAATATTACTATTACACAAAATCTCGTCCCAAATGAATTTCCTTAATCGTTCCCTCCCCTCGTTCGATAAACAGTTAAAGGAGCAGCTAAGAAAATATAGACAATATAATATTACCACAATGCCCTCAAACATATTATAGCGGTTGTGCAGTATTTGGTTATAAGAGGTTTAGCATTTAGAGGTACCGAGGAAGTTTTTGATTCTCCTCATAATCGTAAATTTATGGTGTCCTGGAACTGCTAGAAGAGAGTTCGACCCAGTCATTCGTAAACATATTGAACAGTGAGAATTACGACCAAAATCGTTAATATCGTACTTATCGAAAACGGTATATTAGCAAAAATCGAGATTATGGGCAAGCAAATCATTAAAAATTACAACTCAAATAAATAACGTTTACACAAAGTACTATTCAATTGTGATGGATTCAACACCAATTTGTCCCACATTGTCCAATTTGCTGTTGTTCTACGATATTGTTTTCCGGGAAAAGTGTAAGAAAGATGTGTCTCATTAATAAAGATTAGTAGTCGCCCTGGATTATACTTATTTAATTATCTACAAGAATTTTTAGAAACAAATGGACTGCTATTGGATAATTGTAGTGGGCAGACATTTGCCAAAGCTGTCAATATGTCCGTTCGATATAATGGTGTGCTAGCTCTTCTAAAAGAAAAAAATAAATTCGCTAATTATGTGTGGTGCTGCATATTCTCTTAGTCTGGTTGGTGCAGAATCAGTTAAGGTTGAAACTGAGATAGTGAACTTCTTCGGTTTAGTGCAGCAAATATATGTTTTCTCTTCTGCTTAGACCCGTACGTGGGAACATCTAAATCGTGAAATCAAACTGAATTTACCTTAAAAAGTTTAAGGTAAAAGTCAGACCAGATAGCTTGTCACTACGATGCTGTTGAAGCCTTAAAAGATAATTATAGTAATAACAAGAATATTATTAAAACATTTAGTGACAATGAAAATAAAAAATAAAAATTATTTTCGAAAAACGCAGCAAATTTTTTAAATAATTTAACAAAATTCAAAATGCCATTTCTATTATATTTTAGGAAGAAATTTTTGAAAGATTTAATTCAGTTAACAAAAAATTACAAACTCCTGGTTTGGATATATGTGAAGTAAATAAATTAATTATGTCATAAAAATGTTTATAAGCAATGTACATGAATCAGATCAAAAACTAAAGGAGTATCAAGACGTAGCCAAAAAATTAAGTCCTAGTAGAAACAGAATATAGTGATGGGAACAAGAGACGGGGTATTTCAAAATTTGTAGATAAATCGACAAAAAAAAGCTCTGTATGGGGCAGAGAAATTTAAAAGGAACACGCTTATTGTTTCGTTAGATAAGCTAACCTTGATTTAAATAGAAGTCAAGTACATGCAGAATATAGTATTTAAATTTTTGATGGATTTGCAAGATCAAAGTAAGAACGTCGACCTGGAGATTGTACTCCTTATTCAGAAGACGTAGACCAACATTTAGTAAATGAAGGTGTTCAATTCAAAACTTATCTAAAATAAAAATGAGCTGTCCTATACTTGTAGTGATATGTTAAATTTAAATTTGAAAAGA
>BMAO01019955.1:0-14924 GCA_019973975.1 Trichonephila clavata | reverse complement strand
AATAGCGGGATTTAATTTTTGTCTTAATTATATTTTAAAAAAAATTTTGTCTTAAAATTTTCTAATTATTTTATTTTTTTTTTAAATTTATATTTTGTTTATGAAATATGTACGTAGAATTTTTTGTGGAATTATAAGTGCTGTAGGTAAAAAATATATGCACAGCTTTCATTTCTCGTATGGGAGAACGTCGCTCAGATCTAAGTGGCTCATTGCAATGCTTACACAATAATATAAGCAATATCTAAGGAATAGATTTTGTCACAGTTCCTTCTTCAATTAAAAGCCGTTAATTAATAGCACACCTGCTTGGAAGACTTGAGACACTTCAAATCCCATTACATTACAAACATAGAATGGAGTTTTTGTGTGTTTTTATGCAACACTTTTTATGCTTGTTTTTAAACAAGCTGTGTTTTTATGCAAGCTCATGCAACTGGATCTTCAATTTCAAATGAGGTAACACTTGAAATTGATTCCCATTCTAATTCAATAACTGGATCAATTTATGTAAAAAAACCATCAAGTGTAGCAGAAGAACTAAATAAAGTTATCAAAGAAGCATATGCACCAATGCAGTCTATTAGATTTGAGACACTGTCATCAAAAATTCAAAAAGAAATGTCTCTTTTCTGAAAATGAAGGGAAACGTGGTGACTACCTGAAAAGAACATACTCCTATTTAATGACGATAATACCTACTATTAAAGAATCCGAACGTTCATTTTCTTCTGCAGTACAATGTGTAACAAAAATAAGAAGCCGTTTCAATGATGAAACGCTGGACGAGCTGTGTTTTTATAAGCTTATTTACAGAAACACAAGAAATGAAGAAATCCTTTTTTTTTTTTAAATTTCATAATGTACTATTTTTATTTGTTTTTTATGATGAATTAATTTTTTTATTTATTTCATTAAAATAATATTAAATTAATTTTAATTATATTTTTAGTTTTATTAAGTCAATATGTAAATATTTTTAATAAATAGTCCAATCCTAATCCCGGGATTTGGATAGTGTAATCCCGAAATCCCGGGAGTGAAAATATGACACGGGATTGCAAACCCTACTTTATTTGATAGAATATTAGTGAATTAAGCTTGTATTTTTTTTTTAATAATTATGGGAAATAACAAAAGTAAAAGTTATTTCCATAAACGTCAGCATAAAGCAAATAGGTACCGTAATAAAGTTTCAGTTTCCGAGAAAGAAAAAATTAGTTCCGATTTAAATATTCCAAATGTAAGTGAATCAAAAAGCTAATTAATTCGTTAAAACCTACATATTTTCCAGAAAACAATGATTAAATAATGTTTTTAACGTAGGATTTTTAAGTAATATGATTTCATTATTATGTTGTCCTGTGTGTTTTGAGAGAAAAGTTAGTGTTGTGCAAGATTCTACGTTTGGGTTAGCCATGAATATCACTTTAAAATTTTAGAAACTTCAGGAATTGTTAGATATATTGAAACATTTCCGTGTGACTACTGGTGTATTAACATTGGAAAGTTTTGCAGAATTTGATGAAATTTGAGAAACAAAGTTTAAACGACATTCTTTGTCAGAAGCAAAAGTTGCCAGAAAAAAAAATATATTAACTAAAAAGTAAAAAATGATTAAAATTGAGCAAACAGAAGGTATAAGCTATAAAACAGGCGAATTTTAAGTAAGTAATTGTGCAAATATAAAAACTATGTGATAAATAGTACTAAAAATGCATTTTTCTCAAAATCAATTTTTTTGTATATTTTGAAAGTTTCAAAAATGATAACTGATAAATGATAAAAAGATATTACCGATAAATATCTTTGAAACCTGGTACCATTTTTTCTCATAATGTTTTCTAGGGCGGGAAGTAAAATAATGATAATAACAAGAACATTTTTTAAATTATGGTCTAGTATTTGTGTAACGGTGTTGTAAAATATGGCAAATTTCTTCTATTGGCTGTTCAAGTAACTCTGGAATTTTTATTTACATTTGTAACCAAAATATTTTACCACAGACTATAGATACACCATATAATGATTATTTTAAAACTAAATTTTTATACAAATTGGATTGATATATTTTCATGCAGAATTTTTTGAATGTTCCTAAAATTTCTTCAAAATTCCTTATAAATTTATTAATTTTCTGAAGCTTAAATAATTCATTGCAAATATTACATAAGCATAGCTTATTTACGTGCAAATCAAAGTTAAAAATGCTATAAGTGTTTTTCTAAGTGATGTTTCTTAAAAGAAGGGCTCTGAACGTATTCGTATACTTTAAACTGTAAGTTGAAAAAAAGATATTGTACAGTTTTAAAATTAGGTTCTTCTTAGTGTTTTTTTAGTAGTAACTTTCCAATTACATTTTCCACTATGTGAGAATTTCTTCCTAACCCTAAAGTAAATTTTCGAATTTTATTCAATAAGGATCACAAAAATAGAAAGTTAAGATTTATTCTCTTTGGGATTTCAACCAATATTTGAAATTATTCATCAGAGAGCATATTAAAAACATTTTAGAAAAGTCAATTTTTCGTAGAATGAGGTTTATTTTAAAATTCTATTATGTAAATAATTAGAGAAATAAATTTTATTCTATTGGTGTATTGATCCATTCTTTGTTGAACGTTTGTTCTTGTTTACAATTTATCAATCATATAATCAAATTAGGTAACTTGAAAGAAATCATTCTAAACATGATGACAGATTAAAGCTTTAAACGTTAATCAATTTTTAAAAAAAACATTAGATTCTTAAAAACATTTATTCCTTAAAGGAAATACTTTTAATTAACAAAAGGCATCTTTCCTAACCCTTTATCATAGTGATACACAACCTGCAGCCCGCTGGCTACATGCGGCCCGATGGCCTTTCTGAGTGGCCCAGTTATTGTCCATCGCACTAAAAAATTCAATTATTTAAGAACAATGCATGAAAAATTTAGCGGGAAAATTCTATCAATAAAGCAATCAAATCTATCAATTTTTCTATCAATTTGCTTTTTTGATAGTAAATTGTAAGCAAGAGGCTTGGTCATGGAGGAAAGGATCGAAAAAAACCCATAACTCAGCAAAAAATGCGCAAAAGTACCGTAAAATCCGGCGTAAAACGCGCACTTTGAACACAAAAAAATAGGATCTAAATTTACGGGTGCCCGTTTTACGCCGGGCATAAGAATATAAGAGCTTTGAAGATAAAAAAAAATGAGCATAGAAAAATGTTAGTCTTCTACAAATATCGAAATATTGTTTATTTACTCGTAAAAGAAATGACATTCCTTATGAGCTTTAAGAGTTGTATATCTAGAAGTATACTATTTTTTTCTAAAGCTTGGAATAATACCTCGAATAAATTTCTTCTAAACGTAAGAGCATTGTCACGCATATTTTAGGTTTCTTTGGAAAAATAGGGTGCGAGTTATATGGCGAATATACCTAAAAATTAAAAATTTCTGCTTGAAATTGAAGGTGGCCTTATACAGCGGTGCGCGCTATCAGCCAGATTTACGATAAATATTTTTTATGTGTATTTGATAGAAGTATTAATAAAGTATTAAAAAAATTACTGAAATGAAAAATTTAATATTCTAATTTAATATAATTTTGTTTAGTCCAATGCGGTTTTGACCGTACAGTATTTTTTCCCCATTACGCTCATGTTGTGACCGGCCTAAAATACCTGCCTTCTGTATAAGGCCCGGCTGGAAAAAGGTTGAGTACCCCTGAATTAGCAGCATGAGGGCACCAAGTTAATAGCTTTCTAAAAATTTGATAATTCCTTATGTGACTAATTTTGAAGCACCAGATGGCTCAAAAGTGTTATATTTACTTACGATGTACTTACGATTTTGTGATTCTCTTAATTGGTGCATGATGTACGTCTTCAAACTTCGACATGCGCTTAACTCTTTGTTCTTTCTTATATTTAGATATTTATATTACTATTTTATTGAAGGCAGATGATCATGTAGAATTAAAATCCAGATGAAAACTTTTTATTATTTTCATAAAACCACATAAGCAAGTTATATTTTCAATAAATTGCAAAAACGTATTTTGTATATTTTTCTTGCGAAAGGAATACACTCTATATGTTAGTTCTCAATCGAGGACACTGAGCACTGACAACTCTTTTATGTTAATTCAATGGTACTTTGTTTAATTTCAATTTAAGTTGGACCGACACGTCCATAGGAATCCACGTGTTAAATTGCAAAAGTTTATGTATCTTTTTCTCAGAAATTACTTATTTCTCATGGATAAAATTTTTACAGAAGGTTATGTATACTATCAACAAAACCTTAACGAAAGGTTTTTGACTTTTTGTTAAAAATTAAAGTAATTATGAATTTTAGAAAAAAAAAAGTCCAATATTTTCCTCTAAAATTTAGTTTAAAAAAGCCGTATCTAAGAATTTTTGTCAGATATGTCTAATTCCCTCCATTAAATGCGTAAACATGTTAAAAGTGTGCTCGTCGAAAATTTGAAGATTATATAATGAGAAGTTTTGAGAAAAAGGCACATAAAAGGAAAAATATTAAATTTCGGAAAACAGAATGTAAAGTAAAAATTTGTAATTTGTTGAGAATTTACTTTTTTCAGTACTTTCCAAAGTATATGAAGCATTTTCTTTACCCTATGCGTCTATAAAAGACTCTTTTGATTTTTTTCATTAGTTTTAACAATTTTGCCTTTTTTTTTTTTATCTCAAGGTGCTTTCGTTGGGCTACACGAATCCTACGAGCATCTAATTTTTAAAGCATGGTACACAGTTATAACTCGGTTCAATATCACAATGTTTTAAGACCATTAATTTTGATACGTGACTTGCATTGAACTGTGCAATAATTTTATTTATGCCTAATTTTAGAGTTTTCAATTTCATAAATGTTGATATTGGAATCACTGACCATATGGTGTTATTAGCACCATACCGTGTACTCATACACTTTTGGATAAACCCAATAACTTTTCCACTTGAACGTCATATGGATTCGCGCTCATCAGAAACTCATGCAAGGAGAAACACAGGTGCTCCTAGCATAGCTCATTTGATGAGCGTCAAGGAGTAGCTTTTTAAAAAATAAATAAATAAATACTTCTAATTATCGTATTTTTTCATATCATATTTCAATTTAAGCAGAATTATTTAAACTTTTAGAAAATATAAAAAAGTGAAAGTCGATAATTTTTCAAAAATCCATGTGTTCCAGAACCCCTTAAAAACTATGAATCAAAAAACCTTTTAACTCTTGAATATGCCCTCAAGTGCGCAAATTCTGAAAATATAGAGGTACATAATTTATCCTACAGCCTGCTGTATCCTCAAGTAGATGAACTCACAAATGAGGAAAGTGTGGACTTATAATTTTAGACATCATTAGAGCTACAGAATTAGACATACTATCTAACGAATATGATAAAGTTTTTTTCCTACATTTTTATTACTTACTTCTAAACAGAATAAACCACCACAATTTGACAAACATAATTCGCAGAAAATTTCCCTTTAAGTACGGGAACTTGATCCATGGGAAACAGCGCTGATCAAAAATTTGACAATGTACGCCAAGGAATTGAAATCTGTTCCATTTTAGAAATGTTTGAAAATTTATTTAGTGGAGAAAGTTTTGATGTAAAAATGCTTTTGGTATTTTTATACTTTCCGACTATCTCATTTTAAGGCAATATGGTACCATCTTCACAACTTTTTTTTATTTTTAATATTTGATATTTGATTTTAATTAAATTTTATAAAGGTTAGTATTTAATAATACTTCCTTACAAAAAAAATTTAATTCGTTCTAAAACGTTTGTAAAATTTAAATTTCACGAACTTTTTTCGAATTTTTTAAATTTTTAAGGTTTTTTTTAAATATGTTTCGTTTCTTTCAAAATTTTTCCAAGTACCTTATAATATACTATATAAAACTGTGAATGATTTTTTCTCTGCTGCTACTCTTTCATTTTTTATTGATTCTGTATAGTTAAACTTCTAAAAATTCCCCAAAAAACAATGATTTTGAATTTCAAATTTTTTAGAAAAAGTACTAGACATGTTAGAGCTAATTCCATACACAGTTTTACAAAACATACATTTCAAAATGCGTATAAAAAATTTCAACCCCATACTTCAATTATCAAAAAAAGCTTTATGGTTTTGAATAATAGTATATGTACAAAAATTCAACAAGGAGAAATATGAGTTTGAAGTTTCCATTCCATGAATAACATGATATAATATTCATCAAATAGTCTGAAACTTTAATAAAATATTAATTAGATTATTTAAAATTGCTTACCATAAGAAATTGCAAAAATGCAGAACAATTAAACAGTATACTGGCATAGTGAATATATAGAAGAAAACGAATGGAAGATCAATATTTCATAAAACCTTACCTTAATAATTATAAAAAAATAAATACACACTCATAATTAACTAATTCCATACTCAGTTTAGCTCAAATAATGCACAGCATGTACAAAAGATATTTAGGCCTTTATTTTTTATTTCCATGATTTTAAAAGCCTTTGCATATTAAATATTGTACACGAATAAAAGCAAAATCGAATAACAATTTATAGGTAAAATATATCAAAATCTAAGAACTGCATATGTGCATTTGTTTAAATAAATATCTTAAAATATTTTAATAATAAAAGTGTTAAATTTCCCATACATGGGATACATATATATATCACCAAAAAGAAATATATAAAAATGTGAGAGTTTTTCTATTTTTGCGAATTAGATTTTTAGTTATCTGAGTTATCAAAATGAGATTTAGTATTTGTGCTTTGGGAGAACCCGTTTTGAATTTTTAATTTCCTTCATAATAATATCATAAAAAGCAAGCACAACTTTTAAATCTTGACCAAATCCATTTACTCTTCAATAAACAATTCACAAACTAGAAGTTTTGCATGAATTGTACAATTCTTTCTTGAAATGATTTGTTACTGCATGTATAATGTCAGTCTCATTTACGCGCGGTAGAAAATAATGAATTCATTTTTATCAGGCTCTTTTGTAGCAGATAATCTGAAATATGGGCGTGGTAGGTGCTGTTCATCATCAAATATTGCTCCATAATTTAATAAAAAAATTCAGGTAAAGCTTTGAAATTTTGCAGGCATGTTTATAAAGATTCGAGGTATCAAATAAGCTAATAAAAAAATGTCGATAGTTGATGATTTTTATGGTACCATATCGTCTTAACTGGTTAAAGGAACTATTGGTATGTAAGACAGAGAATAAAATATTTCCATAACCCTTTCTTATTCGCAAACTACAATATATATAGGTGGAGTCAACTAATTATTAGAAAGGAATAATTTTCTAATGGAGGTTAAAATGGTACTGATTTTTAGTTATCCACGTATTGTTTGCAGCTACACTGTTGTGGCAAAATGCTTCCTAATAATATATGTAGCTTCCACAGAGGAATTTAGAAGAAATATAAAAATACTTTCCAAATTGTGCTATGAAAAATGTACATTGAAAGTAAAGTCAGTTACTTTACTGTCTAGATCAAAAGCCAGTATTTTCGAGGATACAAAAATTAGCTAAAAAGTATCCTATTTTGAAAAACGAGAAAAGCAACTCACGTGCCAGTACGTAAGTTGCAAACGAAATCCATTAAATTTTTGCAAAAAGTGTAATGCCATGTTATACATACTTTGATTTTCTAAGAATCATCAATAGGAAAGAGGTTTAACATAGATTACGCAGAGATGAATTTTCATGAAATAAAATGAAATTTAAAATTCTTATTCCATATGTTTTTGTATGTATAAAAACCCAGTTTTTTTTAGTAAGGAAGACATATTTTTTTCCAAAACAAAGTGAAAAATTAATAAAAATTTCAAAGTTTTATAGGCGTTTTTTAAAAATTTTGAATTTTTTTTACAAAATAAATAAATTGGATGCTAATAAGTTAATTCCATCCAGTTCCTCTTCATTGTAAAATTTAGATTGAAGTGACAAATACATCTAACTCAATGACTAACATGGAAAAAATACCAAGTAAAATAAAATATTTATATCTTTGTAAGCCGCAAAGAAAGGTATTTTAAAAACAGATTTATTTTAAAATTCGAAAAAAAAATAGTAATAACCATGATAACAAATTAACTTAACAGATAAATGTACTGCACGAGTACTACAGTTTTACAAACTTCATAATATACACTTTTATGATTTGTTATTAATAATTATATATAATTTTTTAAAAAATTTAATTAAGCTATTGCATTTTAGTTGAAGTAAGCATACATTAATTTATTTAATCTTGTGTATAATAGTTTATTTAAAAATTAATAAATTGATTATTTTATGTATATACCCAAAACATTCAATAATTCAAAATATTTTTAAATAAATTTTTGTCACAATTTTTTTTTTTTCAGAATGGTAATTTTTTGATATATTGTATAGTTTTTTTTATCTGGATTCTTTCTTCTATTCCAGGAAAATCATCGGGTAGTTTAGTTGGAGGACTTATCATGGATGCTTTTGATGGAAGAGTTGCCTTTCGAGTTATGGGAATTATTTGTTTGATTTCTGCTGTGTTATACGCTCTCTACCTCTACATCAGACGCACATGCTTCACAACGATACCTGACCATCCAGGTACTATCAGCATTTTTTAAAACATATAAATTATATCAGTGAACATTTAAATGCCCTTATGAATTTTTTTTGAATAGTTTTATTTTAGATTTCAAAAAATCAACAACGTAGCTTTATTTCTTGAATTTATTTTATGATAGATATGATATTTTTGATATATATGATGTATAAAACAGACGATTTTTTTCACAACCACTTTTGATAAATAATAAATGAGACAGAAATGACACAAAAAGTAAATTTATAAGCAACAAATATGAATAAGTATGATTACTTTCCCCCATAATCACCATGAAAATTCAAGTATGAGTCGTGTCGATCAGCTCACCTTCTGATACATACTTTGAAGAATAATGCCGACAGTGATATTGTATGAGATAGACCTGAACTTATATTTTCGAAGGAAGATGGAAGCTTTGGCTTTCTAGCTGATTCTTCAGTTCAGGGATTAGATGAAAATCACTTTCGCGCACGCTGCTAATTCTATCGCTGGACGTCTTTGTTTTAGCACATCCCATTTAAACTCCCTGCTGGTTACATTAGCACTATGAGGCGAGCAATGAGATTCCAGATATTAGTATGTCCCTTTTTTTCAATTAGTTCTTTTATAGTTAAAAATAACGCACCAAAAGTCTATTTCTTACATCCAGAAAAAAAAATTGTTTCCTGTTTTATATACTTGGACGGTACCAGACTATTTGTAAATGTAAGTGTAGATAGTTGCTTATTTCCAGTTAGTTATTTTAAACTTTACTTTTGTTTATGCAATTTTCTTGAATGCAGAATAGGTGCTTTCTTATTTTTTTTCTTGAAAAATATCTGATTGTTAAGGGTTAAGAAAAATTGCTAAGTTAGAAGAAAAAAGTGATGAAATTACATATTATATAAATACAAGATAAATATGTAATATAATGTCATTTTAAGAGAATTTTCTTTTAATACCTCTTTAACGTCCTGCTTAATATAACTGAGAAATTTTTCAGTAAGAAAAGAACTACAAAAATATCGTATTACAACAGATCTCATAAAAATATTCCTTGAAAATTATCAATAAAGTGGAAAATATATCGAAAAAAAAATTATTTTCAGGAAATAAATGAAATATACCCGGTCAATTAGATGAAGAAACCTGGCTTATCGTCTTTTTTAATCGCAGAAATTTTTTTAATGATTTCCACTCTTTTATTATATTTTATAATGATTTCCATAATCATTTTTAACAAATTATTCAATGAATAGATAATGTTTTTTTTCATATTACATTTTGTTAATTTGAGTATGTTTTATATGCATAAAAAATTGGTGTCATCAATCTGAGAAAAGTCCAACATATTTGAAGTCAGTTATAAATTTTTTATCTATTTTTTATGTGAAGCATATAATATTTTTGTCAAACAAAACAAATGACATAGATCTTTTTTTCTCTTTAGCTGGATAGAAAGAGATGAATAATCCAATGACATCTACACATTATGAAAATGAATAATTACAAAAATGAGAGAAGAAACTAACATGGATGTCATTTTATGCATACAGAAGAATTTTAGTTATTGAAAACTCTTTTTAGAAACAATTACAAGATCTTTCATTATCATTATGTGTTTCTAAATATACATTTTACTTTCATTCTTTTTTTTTTCATCTTTGGCAACTGTAATTTATTAATTCCATATTAAAATATATCTACGTATTTGTAATCAAAAAGGTATGTATTTAGTGTCATAATTTAAAGAGAAATTTTTATTTGAGTTTACTTTTACATTAATGGCCTGGATATAAGTTTTAGAAGCAGTGAATGTATAAAAGGCGCATGTTGTGTACATGCTATAGGAACTTTATATCACTGTGAAATGATTGAACGCAGTACAAAAATATGTATTTACTAATTTATTCAATAAATCTGGTTCAATAAGCGTTGATTTTTTGTTGATTAATTTATTCAAAAAATCTGGTTCAATAGCGTTGAATTTTTGTTTGATTTGAATTGAATGCAATTTTCAGCCCGTATATGAATGCGAAATATCTGTTGTGGGAAAGAAAATACAAATAGGAACGAATGAATAATAAATTGGGTTGTAATTATTTACAAAGTTTATGTGATACATGTGTAATTTTTAAAAGAGCATTAAATTTAGCATTTTGGAAACTTTATTTTGAAATAAGTTTTATTATTTAGTCGTGAAAGAGAAAAAAAAGTTCAAATTTTAGGTTTAAATATATATTTAAAATTATAATCATTAACCTTTGATTATAATAATTAACGGAACTAATCGAACCAAGAACTTAATAACACATGTATTTATTTACTGATATTGAAGTTTTGCTGTTTAAAAAATACCTTTTGTGCATGCGTTTAGTACTTACCGAAAAAATAAAAATATTAATTTTGAAGTTATGAATGTAATTGTAATGTTAAAGAATTTGCTTGAATTTCTTATAATTTAATGTTTTTATAATAAAATCAAATAAGTGTAAAGAAGTCTGTGAAATACCCTATTGAAACAATAACGTAAAACTTCAATAACAAATGTTCTTAAGTTATCTCATCAATTTGAGACAGATCATAAGATTGGAAAGAATGTTCTTTTACTATTTTGTGTGAGAATACATTAAGCTTACTTTTTGCTAGTTCGAATTAATCTTGTAAACTTGTTTTACTTTCAGCTTCATTTCATGTTGGTGAACTATTTTATATTATTCGAAAGAAGTAAAATAAACACATCATGAGTGAATAAAAACTTAAAATGAAACCAATTAATTGTACTTTACATTTATTCATGCCCAAAAATACAGCTATAGTAAAAATATCATACAAAAACATATTTTGTGCAGTTGTACAAGGAACTTTTAAGCAAGATAGTTTTTAAATCATCGTAACTTGGAAGCAGTTTATTTCTATTTACCATCTCCAAAATATTTGTTTTTTTTCTAAAGAAATTATTGTCTTTTATAAGGTTTTTCGCTTAAAGATATTTTGATTCAGTAAACCCTCTTACCAGTATGCTCCCCAATGAGCATAGTTAGGTACACCATGATGTAACCAAGCTCCTGCATGGTAATAGGGAGCATAATTCCAATGTGAACAGGTGCTGGTGCTGGTACTTCTGGAGCCTTGGGTGCAAGAGCAGCAATAGCAGCAGCGTCAGCAGCAGTCTTCTTGTCCACTCCAGTGTCTCCAGTGGCCTTAAAGCCATCAGGGCCTGCTGTGTAACTGACAGTTCTAAGATGACCATTGGGATCATATAGCTGTAGCTGCCAGATACAGTGCCTCCATGTCCACTTTCATCTCTTCTGTGACCACCAGCATCTCCGGCAGCGTAATGGAAGTTATAAGCATCACCAGCTTGGTTCATGCCGACTTCGGCTGACATAGCCACGGCGAAGAGAAGGGAAAGCACGATCTAAAATCAATATATCTTATATTTATTGACTATAAAACTGTCATCCTGTTTTGTATATGAATGTTTTAGTTTAATGCATTGATTTTGAGTTAGAAGCATCTGAAACACTGGATCTCAATTTCAAATAATAAAATAAAATTGGCAATGATTTTGAAACATAAATCATCTAGAAATATAAAAACTTCCCATTTTGAATAGGTTACATGATTAAATTGTTAAAATTACATGGGGAAAAAATCAATTATAAGAAAAACAAATAATTTTTTCATAGCATAATTAATCCATAGAATATAATTATAAAACATTGTAACAAAAAGAACAACTGTTGTTCATAATTTTTGGAGGGAAGTACATTAATAACTATTAGTGACTCCAAATAGGCTTTTCTTACAAAGTTTTTCAAGTAAGGTTTAATATTGACACTCTATTGAATATTGGTTTTTTTTCTTCTATATTTAGTTGAGATCTATATTTGTCTTTAAAGCAGCCACAACAGAAAATCCGTTTTCACAAAGGTAGAATGTTGGAAATGTAGGATTAGACTTTGGAAATAGATGATTGAAAAAATAAATATTTAATTCAATAAAAAAAATTTGCAATCTGTTCTAATTTAAAAATTAGAAAGGAAAAGTCACATAATACTTATCCTATTGCTAAAAGTAGCTTAATTAAAATATATTTTACTTAAAACAACACATACAAAACTTAAAACTTATCTTGATAATTTGTATGGTTTATAAATTATGTCGTATTGTAATTTTAGCGTCAATTACTGTTGCATTCAATGCGCTGTTATTGTAAAGGCGGGGATGAAAATTATGATTGAAAATTGGTCGCAGATATTGAAAGTTTGAAGCATGATGTAGCACATTAAAAACAAAACTTGTGAAACACAGCTCTTCTTATTTATCGTAATTATTATATTCTTCAGACATAGCTAACGCACGAAGGGATTCTTTCTTCTTAAATATTTAGTTTTCATATCATAATCTTCTTTAACACCTAAAAGCGTGAGTTTATTTAGGAAAAATTGGTTAAAAAAAGATCAATTTTTTGACAGAAAATTAATATAATTATTAATATATTATTAATTATATGATAATAATTTATATGAATTACAATATAATTAATATTTTAAAGTAATTAATATATTATTAGAAAATGAAAGAGAATTTTAGAAGTGGATCTCAGAAAATTAGGAATAAAATAACGCGAGGTACAAGACCGCCTTGTGAGACACAGGAATATACAAATTTATCGTAAACTTTCTCGCGTGTCAGACACGGGCAAATGCATTAAGAAGTTAATAAATCTTGCAGTAAGTTTTAAATATTATTTAAATAATTAATTTTCTTTTAATTGATAATTAAGTAAAATTGTAAGAAAATAATGACACAAAAATTTAGGGGCCTTTTTTTTTTAGAAATAAATTATATACTTGATTAAAAAGTTATTTTAGCAAAGCATATAATCTGAAAAGATTTTCTTGCTAAATATCCATACCTCAATATTAATGCACATAATTTAAAAACAAAATATGACATATTAATAAGAACTATACACTGGATTTGATATAATTGATTAAAATTTATAATAATTGTATATTGAGTAAAAAAGCTGTATATTATTGAAAATGAGGGTAGAAAATAATAAACTTCAGAGCAAAAATCTTTCAGTTTTGAGTAAAGTATTAGTCTATAAGGGTAAACAGTCGAAGATAGGAAAGGTAGTAAAGGAAGTATTCCATGTAGTAATTTTTCCAGTTTAAATCAATTTAAAAGTCAGTTTGAGTAATTTAAAACTAAGCATTTGGAGGCTGTTATTTGTTTTATCGTAAAAATTTATAATTTAAGAAATATGTATTTAATTCATTTTCAACAATCATTAGTTTTAACAAAATTTTCTGCTTAAATAAAATAAAATGTAATTATTTATCTGTGATTAATAATTAAATGATATATTTATTTAAGTTTACTAGTAAGCTTCAAATATGAAGTTCTTAAGATCAATAATATACAATAATGATTAAATAATTACTAATATTTTTTTTTGTGCATAAATCGAAATACATTTCTGATTTTGGAAATAATTTTAGTCTTCTAGTTTCACGGGAAAGATCTTTTAAAAATTACTTTTGATCGGATTATTTATAATTATTAAATAGAAATATATAATAATATCTTCAACACTGGCTTTTTTAATTAAATGTATAACTTTGCTGTGACATCTATGTATGAACCGATATCCCTCAGAGAAGAAAATTTTAAGTAATTTTTTAATCAAGTATTTAAAAATTGTTTTGCAAAGTAACGAAAAATCTTTTTTCTGATCAAAAAATTTATCCAGGAATTATTTTAAATATTAACTATCACAGGCACTTGTTAAAATCTTTATTTTTCCGAACTACATCTAATAAAAAATAAATGAAATGAGCCGAAAAACATGGTTTTGCTTTAAAGAAATTCTATAAGAAAATGAATACACTTACAAACTTCATCTTGAAGATAAGAGGATGCAGGCAACAAAACCGAGATCAGATGTCGAACGCAGAATGGATTTTATTCCCTTTTATACTTCACCTTTCACGGCCATTGTATAATTTTAATTACTTTGATTAAAGACTATCACAAGCATTTTCGACGTTAGAACCATCCTTAATCAAATTGCCAGAGGGATTTTTTTTTCTTGATGAAATACCATTAGAATTTTTCTAAGAAGCATCTCCAATTATTATTTTTTACCTTTAATAACAAGGATACTGCTATATGAACGAGAATAAATATATCGATAGCAATTTTTCACTCATTACTTTTCGATTGAGGAAGTATGATTGGAATAACGGTTCATTCGAAAGGGGGGGGGTGAACATAAAAAACGTGCCTTTTAAAGGGGTGT